>MDKI01091931.1:0-23078 GCA_005239505.1 Nicotiana paniculata | reverse complement strand
AAGAACAGTCAGGGACATAAAGAACGGAATCTAGAGTGACAGAGGGTAGAGGATTTGCTTGTCTAACTCCTTTTGCTTTAGTTTGAGACTCATTGGCTAAAGTAACAGTGGGAAGAGATTGTGAATATGCAATATTTGACAAAAGTCATTTATTATCAGAGATATGATCAGAAGCGGCTCATTGTCCAAGAGTACTAGACTGGGAAACACAAGCAAAAGAATTACCAGCAACAGAAGTAGCTTGTGGAGATGTCTGCTTACTTGCTCGGTACTGAAGGAACTCATTATACTCCCCTTCAGATAAAGAAAGTCTCTGGTTACCTGTAGTCTCAGTCTGAGCAACATAAGCATTTTTGGGTGAACGACCATGTAAAGAATAGCACACGTCACGAGTGTGTCCAAGTTTATGACAATAAGAGCACTTGGGTCGGGGCCTTCCAAAACGACCTCCTCCTCGTCTATTTTCTATAGGTTGAGATGCCCGATTGTCCACTGACTGGGATACGAGAACAGATGAGTCAAGTGTTTGTGATGAGCTTACTGGGTGACTTGGTGTTGCAGCAAGGCGAAGTAATCGAGAGAATAATTCATCAACTGTGGGGACAGTAGGACTAGCCAAAATCTGATCGCGTACTGAGTCAAGATCATTAGGAAGTCCAGCAAGAGTAAGAACTAGAAACATCTTTTGTCGCTGCTCTTGTTGCTTCTCAATACTAGCAGAAACTGGCATCAACTTCTCAAATTCCTCCATGACTGCCTGTACTTGTCCCAAGTAAGTAGACATATCTAATTCATGTTTCTTTAAATTTGTCATCCGCGATATCACATCATAGAAACGAGATATGTCATTAGTGTATAAAGTACGAGCCTTTTCCCAAACCAAATAACATGTCTGGAATGGACGAAACAAAGGCATCAACTTGGAATCAATAGATCTCCACGGAATACTACATAATTGAGCATCGATCTTCTCCCAGTATTCTTTGGCCTTTTCATCTCCTTCGCTAGACTTCTGAATTAGATGATCTTAAACACCTTGACCTTTACACCACAGCTCGACAGATGAAGCCCAAGCTAAGTATTTTGAACCTCCCATTAAAGGTTCTGAGGTAATCATAAAACCGGAACTGCCAGAGCCTGATTTTTAGACCCGAAAACATCAACTCCAAAAGACATTGTTGGAGTGAAGAGAGGTCTATAAAAGTACAGAAAATAATACAAAAAATCTGGACACTTGTGCCGGAAAAATCAAAAACAGTCGCCGGAATCTGGTGTTTCTGTCGCCGGAAAATATAAAAAAATCGTCGGATTTGGGTGAAACTTGGATGGTAGGCTCGGAAATACCTCAAGAACACGCTGTCTGAAAAACAAAATTCGAAATCTGGCCGGGAAAAGGGTACACGCGCCGGGCAGCACTGTAGTTTGCCGGAAAATTTCAAAGTCGTCGGAATCTGTCGGAAATAGTACCAATAGACTCGGATTTGATGGGCGAGTAGGCTGTCCTCAAGAAGCGTGGCCAAAAAATGGCCGGAGAAGGTCGCACGCGCCGGCCCGTGGGTGTCACGCGCTCGCCGGAAAAAACTGTTGGTGGCGCGTGGGAGCGCGTGAAGGATTTTCCGACGGAGATTTTTTCTAGGGTTGGTCGCCGGAGGCCGATCGACTTAGTAGTGGTGTTGATTTTTTTGCACAACACTGAGAAAAAGTGGCTTTTTTTTACTGCGGCAGACCTTGGTTGATTGATTTCTCTTCCCGGAGTCGCTGGAATTGATGCACAGCGATAAATCTTTCACGATAGCTCTGATACCATGTGAGAAAGCACGGGAGAAAATAATATATTATTCACACCATACAATGATACAATGAGCCGTATATATAGATAATACATGTCCTACTCCTAATACATATAGGATTAAGGTTAAGGTTATTTACTCCTATTTGACTACTAAATCTAACAGTCCTGATAAATGATGCCACAAATTACATAAGTTGGCGAGAATACTGGTCGATCTTTCCACCAAATAGTTGCAACTTTGTAATAAGTAATAACTGAAAAGAGAAAACTTCTTTACTGAAGCAAAATCCAAGCAAGGCATAACACAATTAATCATTTGGAAGAATTGAAAAGATTGAATTCATTTAATGCACTAGAATCCAGACAAGGCTATCACACAATTGTTAATCACAGGAGGCAGGGACTGATGAGTTCACTTTATCCAGGTTATTTTTCAATATGTTCATCTAGGAGAAATTATTTGCACCTTCATGCATCAACTTTCCCATCCATTTGATAGTGGATAGTGCCAAATATTACTCCGCATATACAGCACCAAGCCATGATTCTTTACATAAGTTATTTATCCTTCTTTTTGGTTGGGGAATAGGGTGGTTATATTTTTCCTTTGCAACTGAAGCATATGCTTACAGAAAACCATCCAGAAACGAGTATTAAAGAGAAAAACTCCAAGCACAAGGGAACACGGAAGTGACATCTTTCTTGCCACGTAAAAGGAAAATGAATATCCTTTAGTTTTTCAATGAAACTGTTTCAGCAATTTCATTTATGCATTTGTTACTAGCAACCAGCAAAAGAACCTAAGACTGATCAATGATTTCTTTGTCTTCACAGTTTCATTAGCAGTCTTACCCACAAAAAGCGGCTATTAGCCTATTCGTATAAGGATATCAGGGTCTTAGGCTAGGCAGGGACTAAAACTAAACTACTGCATTGATCCACAATCCACTGACTTTTAGGTCTAGAGGAAAAACTTTTATCTAACTCATGCAACTTTAACAAACAAATGAGCCAACATATCTTTGCTTGTAATTAGCTTTCTTTGAAATACTCCTGACAATCGTTCATACTTCATATTTACATGCACATTAGAGGAAAAATATTTTACCAACCTGACTAAAGAACAGTTTGTTCAGATCTTCAACCTCCTTCTCTGCATGCTTACGAGCATCACCGTAAATAGAAGCAGCCTTAGCTAACACCTCGTCATTGGGATTTTCAACTCCATATTTGCAGCAATCTTCTGATAATTTAGTTCCTGGCTAGCACAAATCTCCATAAAATAAGTTGAACTAAAAAAAATATTTAAAACAATAAAAATAAAAAAAATGCCCCGCTCCCATGAAAATGGGGGAGAGAAGGATGGAGCTCTAGGCATGCTCAAGAACTTCAGCATTTCTAGCCTATCCAGCAGTATCCAGAAACAAGAAAGCTAACATCAAGGTTAAGGATAATCTTGTCTTATCCCAATGAAGGCATAAAGGAGTGCCAGAATCTTTTAGAAGTAGCAGAAGACAAAGTCATTATTTTATCGAACATCCAAATACGGCCAGAGAATCATGACTACAAGAAAGTTCCATTTGCAGGTATTCATAGCCTTCAAAAATTTTACCTGCTTCTATATGCTTGTATCCTATAGCTGTAAATGCTTCAGCTGCCTTAACAATCTCTTTCTGAAAATCCTGCAAAATGATACAAACAGAGATATCCTAAGTTCAGACAGAAAGGGAAACACAATGAGTTCAGATCAGAATTATGAATTAATTTGCCAAGTCCTAGATCCACAACAAAGACAAGATCTAGGAATATAATGCTCTCCGCTAGCATGGCATTTTTCTTGTGAACAGATACACATTGTCTTGGGCATATAACAAAGCACCTCAAAAGGTAAAATAACATATTGTCCACCAACAACAATAACAACAAAAGCAAGACACTAATGGCAAGCCAAGTGTGTATAAAAGTATGTTAAAATGGGTCAAGACCAGGAGGAAATAGAAAAATGAGTACATGTGAACAAGCCAAGCTGAACAGCTCGAACTAATACAACAAGCTAAGCTTGCATTATGCTCAACTCGTCCAAGAAGAAGATTGAATTCATCTTAACAAGCCAAGAATAAATCATAGTCAGAGAAGAAGTAACAAAAATGACTAGCAAGCCTGCTAAAAATATCTTGAACGAGCTCAAGCTGACTTAGAAAAGTGAATGCATGTCAATGAGCCAAGCACATTATGGCCAGCTGAGCTAGGCCAAGTTCAGCCTTAGTGGGCAAAAATGTAGGCCAGCTAAGAATCAAAACAGAAGCGACCATTTAGTTCAGCATCTTCACTTCAGACCATGGAACATTGACGCGGATATCAAATACATAAATTCTTGGACTGCAACCACACGTAAAACATGGTAAATAGTTATTCTGAATTCTTCTTTTGATAAGTAGTTATTCTATATTTCTATGATTCTATGTATTGCAATAAGTATCGGGTATAAAGTTGCTTAGCCATACTATGAAAGTCGGAGAGAGAGTGGTAGAGCTAAGGGTGAGGAGGAGTGTGACTATTTCCGAGAACCAGTCTGGGTTTATGCCGGGGCGTTCGACTACAAAAGCCATCCACCTTGTTCGGAGATTGATGGAGCAGCATAGGGAGAGAAAGAAGGACTTGCATATGGTGTTCATCGACTTAGAAAAGGCGTACGATAAAGTTCCGAGGAAGGCCTTGTGGAAATGTTTGGAGCCTAGAGGCGTACTTGTTGCCTACGTTAGGTTGATTAAGGATATGTATGATGGAGTAAAGACCCGAGTAAGGACGGTGGGTGGGGACTCGGACCATTTTCCGGTTATGATGGGGTTGCATCAGGGGTCGGCACTCAGCCCGTTTTTTGTTTGCTCTGGTGATGGACGTACTGACGTGCCACATCCAAGGGGAGGTGTCGTGGTGCATGCTATTTGCAGATGATATTGTATTGATTGACGAGACGCGAGAGGATGTGAACGTGCAATTAGAGATAGGGAGGCAGACCCTGAATCTAAAGGTTTCAAGTTGAGCAGGACCAAGACAGAATACTTGGAGTGTAAGTTCAGTGGCGAGACTCAAGGAGAGGAAGGGGAGGTGAGGTTGCACTCGCAGGTCATCCCAAGGAGAGGGGGTTTTAAGTACCTTGGGTCTATTATTGAGGGGGATGGGAGATTGATGAAGATGTCGCACATCGTATTGGGGCGGGATGGATGAAATGGAGACTCGGTTCTGGTGTTTTATGTGACAAGAAGGTGCCACTGAAACTTAAAGGTAAGTTCTACAGAGTGATGGTCAGACCTACGATGTTGTAGAGGACTGAGTGTTGGCCAGTCAAGATCGCTCATGTCCAGAAGATGAAGGTAGCAGAGATGAGTGTTGAAATGGATGTGCAGGCACACCAGGTTAGATAAGATCAGAAATGAGGTTATTCGCGATAAGGTGGATGTGGCCCCTATTGAGGACAAATGAGGGAAGCGCGACTTAGGTGATTTGGTCATGTGAGGAAGAGGAGCACCGACACCCCGGCGAGTAGGTGTGAGAGGTTGATATTGGAGGGCCTACGGAGAGGTAGGCCAAAGAAAAGATGGGGAGAGGTGATTAGACAAGACATGGCGCAGCTTCAGCTGACCGAGGATATGACCCTTGATAGGAAGGTATGGAGGTCAATGATTAGGGTAACAGAGTAAGTAGTCTAGAGTGTTCATACTAGTGGTATTGGCACGTAGTCTCGCTTTTTGTTGGTAGTAGATTTTTATGACTCTTGAGGAGGCCCCGGCGCAGCACCTTTCTCGCTCGAAGGATCTATGAAAGTCCCACTACGAATTCAACCCTTGCTTTCTTTCATTATTGATCACCTTATTGTCCAGTTATTTTTATTCTGCTTTTATATGGCTTTTTGATATTGTCCTTTCTTGTCTATATTTTCATTAATGTAGTGCTTATGCTATCCTGAGTCGAGGGTCTATTGGAAACAGCCTCTCGATCCTCACAAGGTACGGGTAAGGTCTGCGTACACACTACCCTCCCCAGACGCCACGGTGTGGGATAATACAGAGTATGTTGTTGTATGATTCTACGTATATGTTCTACCATTAAATACAAAATAATTTACGATGAACAATATGAAATATTCTCCAATGTACTCCCAAGTAAATTTAATATATCTATTGTTAGTTTGATAGCTAAATAGTAGTAAATAACCCTAATCTCATATGTATTAGGAGTAAGACATGTATTATATATATAGGGCTCATTGTATCATTGTCAATATCAATAATATAATTTTCCCGTGTCATATTTCTCACATGGTATCAGAGCAGCAGTGAAAAAACATCCGGGAAAGAAAACCCCGCCAAAACAATCGACGTGCTTCAATTTCGGCAACCTTTTAGGGTTGTTATTCGAAAAGAACCAATTTTTATCGGTGGTGTGCAAAAACCAACACCATCACAAGGACCCCCAACCCCCGGCGACCAAACCCTAACAAACACCTTCGGCAGACGGCCTCTCACGCGCCGTCACGCGCCAGCCGGAGAAAAATTGATCTGGTCCACGCGCCGGCGCGTGGAACCCTTTCCAGCCAGTTTTTGAAATTGCTTCTTCAAAACAGTCGGGCATACGTGTAATTCCGACCCTACCCATGCTTTTATTTTTTGATTCCGATCACTTTGAAATTTTCCGGTTGCTACAGTAGTTTTTCGACAACTACAGTGTTTTTTCCGGCGAAAGTATCCAGATTTCTTAAGTTATTTGCTGATAATTTTGTTAGCCCTCTCTTTAATCCAACCATGTCTCTCGGACTTGACTTGATGCTTTTGGTTCTAAAAACAATGGCGTTGGGAATTCAGTCTTGATGATTACTTCTGAACCCTTACTTGGGAGTTCCAATTATTTATCTTGGGCCTCGTCTATTGACTTGTGGATCACTTAACCAAACAAGCTAGTGAGGGAGATGACAAGGCCAAAGCACATTGGGAACAGATCGATGCTCAGTTATATAGTATTTTGTGGCGATCTATTGATTCCAAATTGATGTCTTTGTTTCGCCCATTCCAGGCATGTTATTTAGTTTAGGAAAAGACTCGTACTTTATACACTAATGACATATCTCGTTTCTATGATGTGATATCGCGAATGACAAGCTTGAAGAAACAGGATTCAGATATGTCTACTTACTTGGGACAAGTACAAGCAGTCATGGAAGAATTTGAGAAGTTGATGCCAGTTTCTGCTAGTATTGAAAAGTAACAAGAGCAACGGGAGAAGATGTTTCTAGTTCTTACATTCGCTGGACTTCCGAATGACCTTGATTCAGTACGTGACCAGATTTTGGCTAGCACGACTGTCCCTACAATTGATGAATTATTCGCTCGATTACTTCGCCTTGTTGCAGCACCAAATCACCCAGTGATCTCATCACATCCAAGCTTATCCAAGCTTCAGAAGATGGTGCCTAGTTTGTCTAGTTTATCTACATTAGATTGTGAGTCATGTCAGCTCGGGAAACATACACGAACCTCCTTTCCTCGTAGTATTGAGAGTCATGCAGAGCCTGTTTTTTCTTTAAGTCATTCTGATATATGGGGTCCTAGTAGAGTCAGTTCAACCTTGGGATTTTGTTATTTTGTTAGTTTCATTGATGATTATTCAAGATGTACTTGGCTTTTCTTGATGAAAGATCGTTCAAAGTTGTTTTCTATATTACAGAATTTTTGTGTTGAGATCAAAAATCAATTTGGTGTTTCTATTTGCACTTTTCGCATTGATAATGCCTTATAATATTTATCCTCTCAATTTCAACAGTTTATGAATTCTCTAAGGGATTATTCATCAGACCCCTTGTCCTTATAGCCTCAGCAAAATAGGGTTGCAGAGAGAAAGAAAAGGCACCACAATGAGACTGCTCGCACACCTCTCATTGAATCTCATGTTCCGTTGCGTTTTTGGGGCAATGCAGTTAGTTATTTGATTAATCGGATGCCTTCATCTCCCATCCAAAATCAGATTCCGCATTCAGTATTGTTTCCTCAGTCACACTTATACTCTCTTTCCCTCGTGTTTTTGGGAGCACTTGTTTCGTTCATAACTTAGCCCCTGGGAAAGATAAGTTAGCTCCTCATTGCTCTCAAGTGTGTCTTCCTTGGTTATTCTCGTGTTCAGAAGGGATACCATTGTTACTCACCTGATCTTCGTAGGTACCTTATGTTAGCTGACGTCACATTTTTTGAGTCCAAACCTTTCTCTACCTCTTCTGACCACCTTGATATATATGAGGTCTTACCTATACTGACCTTCGAGGAGGTTACTATAGCTCCTCCTTCACCTTCCGCCACAGAAGTCTTACACATTCCAACCGTTTGGGAGTCTAGTGTGACTCCTCCTAGATCCCCAGCCACAGGAACACCACTCTTGACTTATCATCGTCGTCCGCACCCAGCATCCGGCCCAGCCGATTCACGTCCTGCACCTGACCTTGCTCCTACTGCGGACCTGTCTCTTCCTAGTACACTGATTGCACTTCGGAAAGGTATACGGACCACACTTAATCCTAATCCCCATTATGTCGGTTTAAGTTATCATCGTCTGTCATCACCCTACTATGTTTTTATATCTTCTTTGTCCTCTGTTTCTATCCCTAAGTCTACAGGTGAGGCATTGTCTCATCCAGGATGGCGACAGGCTATGACTGACGAGATGTCTGCTTTACATACGAGTGGTACTTGGGAGCTCGTTCCTCTTTCTTCAGGTAAATCTACTGTTGGTTGTCACTGGGTGTATACAGTCAAGGTTGGTCCGGATGGCAAGGTTGATCGACTTAAGGCCCGTCTTGTTGCCAAGGGATATACTCAGATATTTGGGCTCGATTACAGTGATACCTTCTCTCCCGTGGCTAAGATAGCATCAATCCGCCTTTTTCTATCCATGGCTGCCGTTCGCCATTGTCTTCTCTATCAGTTGGACATTAAGAATGCTTTTTTACATGGTGACCTTGAGGATGAAGTTTATATGAAGCAACCACATGGGTTTGTTGCTCAGGGGGAGTCTCGTGGCCTTGTATGTAGCTTGCGCCGGTCACTTTATGGTCTAAAGCAGTCTCCTCGAGCCTGGTTTGGTAAGTTCAGGAGTTTGGCATGACTCGGAGTGAAGCTGATCACTCTGTGTTTTATCGGCATTCTGCTTCGAGTCTTTGTATTTATCTGGTGGTCAATGTTGACGATATTGTTATTATCGGCAATGATCAGGATGGTATTACTAAATTGAAGCATCATCTCTCTTAAAACTTTCAGATCCTTGATCTGGGCAAAGTAAAGTATTTTCTGGGTATTGAGATCGTTCAGTCTAGCTCAAGTATTGTGATATCACAACGGAAGTATGCCTTAAACATTCTTGAGGAGACGGGAATGACAGGTTGTAGACCGATTGACACTTCGATAGATCCGAATTCTAAACTTATGCCAGGACAGGGGGAGCCGCTTAGCGATCCTGCAAGATTAGGCGGCTGGTTGGTAAATTAAATTATCTCACATTGACTAGACCTGACATTTCCTTTCCTGTGAGTGTTGTAAGTCAGTAAGTCATTGGGATGCAGTTGTCTGCATTCTTCGGTATATAAAATCGGCTCTAGGCAAAGGGTTATTGTTTGAGGATCGATGCCATGAGCAGATCGTTGGATACTCAGATGCTGATTGGGCAGGATCACCTTCTGACGTCTGGATATTGTGTTTTAGTATGAGGCAACTTGGTGTCTTGGAAGAGCAAGAAGCAGAATGTAGTTGCTCGATCTAGTGCAGAAGCAGAATATCGAGCAATGGCTATGGCAACATGTGAGCTAATTTGGATCAAACAATTGTTCAAGGAGTTGAAATTTGGTGAAATCAGTCAGATGGAACTTGTGTGCGATAATCAAGTTGCCCTTCATATTGCATCAAATCTGGTGTTCCATGAGAGGACTAAACACATTGAGATTGATTGTAACTTCGTCAGAGAAAAGATATTCTTAGGAGATATTGCTACAAAATTTGTGAAGTCGAATGATCAGCTTGCTGATATTTTCACCAGGTCCCTCACTGGTCCTCGTATTAGTTATATACGTAACAAGATCGGTACATATGATTTATATGCACCGGCTTGGGGAGTGTTAGTTTGATAGTTAAATAGTAATAAATAACCCTAATCCCATATGTATTAGGAGTAGGACATGTATTACATATATATATATATAAGGCTCATTGTATCATTGTCAATATCAATAATATAATTTTCTCGTGTCATATTTCTCACATCTATTGTGAATCTCATTGACCACTAAGTCACACCCTTGTAAGTCAGATGTAACTAAAACCCAAATAAGCTCTTCCTCCAACTAAAAGAGCTAAAGTCACTCACTTTTTAGCATTGTCAACTATTGGTAAGACGCAGGAAGAGAAAAGTGAAGGCTTTGATATGACTAAAACAGTATATCAGCAGTTCTTTTCTGCATATATAAGTTGCATTCTGGAATATATTGTAGTGAATTTCACAGTTAAGTAAATGACTGAACATCAAATGTTCCAATCTGCCAACGGAAAAAAAAAAGTTGCAGACAGTGAACAGGCTTTATTTACATTGCAGTGATAAGATTCTTACCCTTTTTTCACGAGTCGACTTATACAACTTGTCCAGTTGGTGATGTACTCGCATCTCTACCTCATCAACAACCATAACATCTGAACTTTCATAACCAGTTGTACTAAACTGCTTAATGACTGCCTGAAGTTTAAGCGTCAAAACAACTAGCAAGTAAGAATCAATATCTGACACTACAAGAATAACACTCACTGTGAAAACAAACAACTTGTACCATCGCTGAAAAAGTCAGTTACTTAGCTGAATTCTTGAGAAAGGTGGGGGGCTTCATTATCATTGCTTTTTTTCTTTTTCTTTTTCTTTTCTCATAATGCAAATGTGGGGGTTCTCAGAACTCACGTATCCATTCACACATTAAACCAAGATGGACTTAAGTTATATGCACTGAAAGTTTAATTTCTTTCTACAGTGAATTTTAACCTCTGATACCAGGTTAGTTACCATTTTTACCGGATTACCAATTAATATTTGTTAAGAAATTTACTTGTAATTGGCTAATAAATGACCTGATAGTGTAAATATTTTCTACATTAGTGCATAGAACATATGCTCAAAGTAGACCAATTTGGAGAATCAAGAAGAAATATGATTGGATCAAAATTGAACTTTGCTAAATGAATCAGTAAAAATTAGCTCATGTCTCTCACAGCCCAAAATTGAATTTTTCTCATTTTATAGTTCTAGTAGATGATCGCTATAAATTAAGATTACGTACAAGAAGAAACACATAAAGGGTACCCAGAATTCCAAGAATATTATACATTTATCGCAGCTCAAAAAACAAGAAAATTAGATTAAGAAACAAAAAATGACGGGACCTGTTGCTGTTTGGCGACTTGTTCTCTTAGCTTGAAAGCTTGCTTCCTCAAAGCATCCATGGCTGTAATCTTGGCGGCAGGGTTTTGCTATTTTTGGGTTTGATTTGTTCGTATATCGGATCTGATAAAGGTCTTCTACTGCTGCTACTTACCGCTTCAAGGAAAGAAAGCTGTTTTTAGCTTTCATTCTTCAAAGGAATTGCCGAGCATGTCTTTATTTTACTCTCTTCTTTTTAACCAAGTCCAGAAAAGGAAAAAGAAAACATTGAATAAAACTTAATAAACTCAGCCAAGAAAAAAAATTTACTTAATAAATGCAGCCAAGAAAATAATCACACATAACTTTATATAATAGAATTAGTGAGTTATCTAAAACAGTAATATGTTCATAACATGTTACATTAAAGCTTTATTGCAAATCCAACATGCAATTTCAATTCCTAAAATATATGTATACCTTCTGATTCATTTTTTATGATACTATTTCTTTTTAATTCATGTAAAAACGAATCACATCTTTATTGTAGTTAAAATTTTTAATTCTTTTTTCTTTACTCTATAATCATACAACTGTCATGATATGATATCATTGTGAAAAATATCGTGGCCTAGCTAGTTTTCGGATTAATAATTTAAAAATAGTCAGCGTTTGCAAAATCATTGAAAAATAGCCACTATTTTGCTGCAACACGAAAAGTTTCAATATAAGATACTAGAGATTGATGCACCTATGTATGAGTTTCCAGCATATTATGCCAAAACTCCAACACACGGATAGTTCCAGCATAATATAATATTGGATCACCTATGTATGAACTTCCAGCATTTTCAAGTATATTATGTTGGAAGTCCAGTAAATTATGCTGGAATATTTTTCGAATTTTAAACAATATTTTCGATCATATTTATCTTTACATAAAAAATGATTAAATTTTAATTACTTTTAAAATTATAGTTATTTTTTAATTATCACTTGTAAATCAGGTTATTTTGAATTTGACCTGTTATCATTTCAAAAGGGAGTATTCTTGTAAAGCGTAATTGGGGTCGGCTCAAGAGTAGAAGAGGCCATGATGATTGCAGCCTGTAGGTGTGCTCAGATCCAAAAGCCAAAGATGAATCAAAAAGATTTGAAGAATTAACTCAAATAGCCGCTCATCCAATCTTTTAAATTAAAGGAATTTTTTTATTTTTATATATTATTTAAAATTTTATTATTCTTGATGTTCATATTTAGTTAATTATCCGGCATAAATAAATTTTGTTTATAAAATATGTACAATACATCTTAAAAGGCTCTCAATCCATTATTTGTGTTTTCAAGCACCAACTAATCGAACTGCAATGTATCGAAAGAGACATTTAGTTTCGTGGCAAAACCAATTGTTTTTGGTTCAACAAAAATTGGCATCAGTCTTGGAAATTTGGAAGGCCGATTTCAAAACATAACAATTCAACAGAATATTCAATTTGGACAAATTTATCATTTTTATAAGTCAAGGATTATCCGTAGCAGTTTCTTCATCTGCACAAAAAAACTGTGTCTATTTCACAAAAGGCAATGATAATCACATTCTGTTTGCCTTACACATTGGGGATCAAAGCTTGTCAAATACAAATTAGTTTTGAACACGTCTGTTTAAGCAAAATAAAATGAAAATAATTGATACAGATTTAGTGAATTCAATCATCACGTAATAGTTAAGTACCATAAATATAAATTTTATACAATATGTCTTTTGTATATTTTGTATCTGATTTATACATAGTAAAAATAAATTTCATACAACTAATTATATATTATACAATTTATCTACACTTTCACACTTTATTTATACCCAGTTAAACACAACTACAATAACAGATAACTTAAATACAAATTTTATACAAAATTTATATAATATGTCTTTTGTATATTTTGTATCTGATTTATACATAGTAAAAATAAATTTTATACAACTAATTATATATTATACAAATTATCTACAATTTTCATACATTATTTTTACTCAGTTATACAACTACAATAATTTTTATACAATATTGTTCAACTTTCATACAATAATTAAATTAAATAAAAAAATTTATATATATATATATATAACAGAATATAATTTTTCTATAATTTTACTAAAATTTCGTAAATATAATGTATATCACGTCTTCTTCTTCGAGTTTTAATCTGAAATTCAGCCAAAATCAAGTCTAATCTTCATTAAAACACTCTCAAAATTGAGATATAAACTTCAAACAATATTACCAATTGTTTGCAACAACACTCAATCCAAACAAATAATGGTTTTTAAAAACTCAAATTCGAATTCAAAGCTTCAAAGATTTTTAATGGTTGTCAATGATGGAATTGATGCTCTCTTGTGCAAGATACGTTAGAGTGATTTTAGGACATTAATTATTACCATTAATTCCCTTAAAATGTACATAAATGGTAATTGAGTATATAATATGTAATTATAGTAAAACTTGAGTAGGGGGGGTAATATAGTTTCATATATATTAAAAGTAGTCGGTGAAGGTATAATATATATACATAATTTATAAAGTATATGTTTATAATTATGTATTATCAATGTATAAATTATTTATATAATTAAAAAAAGATCTCTCAAAAATTACCCAGACCTTGTATTATAATTTTTCCTCATAATGAGCTGATGGCCCAAGGCCACTCTTTAAAGAGATCTACTGCATTTGATGGTCCTGAATTTGCCTTCTGACTCAAAGAAAATGAATAACAAAAATAACACCTTAATTTAATGTTTTAATTGCTCATAATTACGAAGAAGAATTGTAGAGATTCGAGAGTATTTCTTCTCGTCTTTTGGTGCTCTCAAGTCTCAACACACAAAATGAGAAAATTTGAATGAAAAGGGTTCGTATTAACTTTATCAATCCTTACTTTTTATTTGTGAATTGTGATAGTGCAGTGGTTAAGACGAGTTTAACCTTCTCCACTATGTAGGTTAATGTTTAGTTGTTGGTTTCTATTAAGAACTCAAATTCCAACATATTATTAAAACGTAGTTGATCCAAAGAGCTGAATATTTCCTCCTGACTTACTATAAATAGCCCAAAGGTATCATCTCATTGACTTACGTTATTAGATCCAGCTATCTTCCTCATGCTTTCCACTCATGCATCCGAAGCCGTCATATGGCATTACTATACTAAGGCGTGACTCAAAGGACACTGCGCTTCATCATTACTAGTATGGAAGCCTTGCCAAGTATTTAATATATAACTTGCACTTATAAAGTTTTAGTTCACACTTCACACTATCGACCAACCTACGGGTTACTGGTTCGAGTCGTGGAAGGAGTTACTAATATTTGCCCTAACATAAATTGTTTATATCACACTTCTTGAGGTACGCGAGATGCTTTGTGCACCGGACTACCCTAAAAGAGTGGTACTGAACAAAGGGGTAACGGGAAAATGTCAAGAAGATATATGTATTTCATTATATCACACTCCTTGAGGTCATGCTATATAAGTTCAAACATCAATGGCAAACATCAAGCTAGTAGTTTTTAGAAAAAGGTTAAACAAGTACAGTACTACTTTCATTGTGTTCGGTGTCAGACGCTATATTGGTACTTTTTCTTGGATGGGAATCCATCAAAAACAATAAACACTTCAAATTTAAATGAGAGAGAGAGAGAGAACAGAGGTCCTTTCTCTTGGAGAGATAAATTGAGGTTGTTGAATCACTCTATTTGTTTTTTGGTGAAATATAATAAAGAAAGTAATCAATGTCATATGCCAAAGTCCCTACTTGCTTATTTAATTCGAACCACATCTTTTATCCACCTGTACCATTGACATGCAGAATAATTATTGGTATTAATGCAACCTTTTTGTGAATGTTCACCATTTCTGTTTAGTCATTTACCTACGCACTCCGAAAGAGACTCTTCCATTACCACATAATCCACCTAACCCCTCACCTTCTTTAGCGATTTCGCATTCATATCCAAGCATGATTAATTGACCACAAAATTGAAATTATACTTTATGTAATTAATTCTTTTTAATGTATTTGTATTTATTGTTGAATTGATTAACACTATAATTCTTCATCCACAGTGACAGAAGGGGTTCGAAAAATATTTTAGGTCATGCATTCAACTAACAGTTTGACATTTATTCTCCTTATTTCTAGTCAGTGTCTCCACCCTTGCTCTCAAGTCTCACCCTCCCTAAAACCACCACATGCACACAGCAAACTTGGAGTACTAGTCTAGTCTCATTATGGTCCTCATGTAGAGTCAAATTTTTCAAATAAAAAGAGAAAAGGATAGTAACGGGGTTAGGTTGTATTGAATTTTGTATTTTGGTCATTGTGCTCTTTATGAAAAGTAAGACTTTTGCCTAGTGCAATAAAAGAGAAAGAGAGAGAACTGAGGGATGTGAGCAGGGCGAAGTTATATGTGGTCAAGAACGGTCAACTGAACACTTTTTGTCGAAAATTATGTTATGCATGGGATAAGATATTAGTACTTGTTATTAATTAAAAAAATGACTTTGAACATTTTTGCATAATCTACTAGTAAAGGGGTTCAAATTTAAATATTCGTATTGAATTTTCTGACTTCACCGCTTAGAGCAAGTGCAGTTGTTTCGAATTCTGCTAGTTTGAAGTTTGAATCTAAATTTGATTTGATTCAAAGGATTTGGATTGTGATTCGTGTTTTACTATTTTATGTTTGAAATGTGTAGCAATTAGATCTAGACACCTATTCTAGAATTAGATAGAAAGAGTCAATCTTTCATGTTTTACCAACAAGGGTTGTGGTGGAGTGGTAAGTACTCCTTCGTCCTTGATCAGAGGTCTCGGGTTCGAGTCTTTGGGTATGAAGTCACCTTTGTTAGGGAGCGCTTTATCCCCTAATGTGGGACTTTCCAACGCGAATTCGGATGTAATCGAGCCCCAGTATGGATACCGAACACCGGATGTTAAACCAAAAAAAAAAAAAAACCTTTGATATTTTAGTGGAGACATACGATAGTATACGCAAGATAAATTTAAGTTGTCACGACCCAATTTAGGATCGAGACCGGCGTTTAGGAGCAAGTGCTCCCAAGAAAGTCTTATCGGTACTTTACAGAAAATCGGACAGAATTTTTTTTATTTTTGGGCTATCTAAAAAGTTTCATGTCTCAAAAACAAGTAACAACCAACCAATATTTACCTAAATCAGTCACAATCTTCATCAACTAACCACAAACAGGTTTCCACCAATATTACCAACTAACCACAAACATGTTTCCACCAATATTACCAACCTCCTCAATATAATAAAACCAAAATCAACTCTAAAAATACGGAAAGAAATTATATTACTAGTAACTAATTCATATCAACAAATGAATACTCACGACACTAAAAGGATGACTATGGAACGACTCAAAGAGTTCAAAGAAAAGACCATAACAATAAATAAAATCTCCGCCTACGCGAACAAGTGCAAGGCTCACCAAGAACTACCAACCTGTGCGCTCTAATTAACGAAATTTTTGTCTGTGTCAACTGATGTCTCTGAAAAAAATAGCAAGGAGTGAATCTCTAGCTCAGTAAGTAATAACACTTAACCACAACCGTTTTTATTGAGGACAAGGTAGAAATATGCTAGTATATTAAACAGAAAATATCATATGTATGCCCTTTTAGAAACAATAAATAATTTTCAGCTTCATCATGTTTTTCTTGTAGTGCAAAATAATTAACAATTCAGTAATAAGCTCAGTAACCACTGTATAATATCAATATTCACATTTGGGAGGTTTCAATGAACATATCATGTAATCGGTATAATTATGGACTTCTTCGCAAGAAGTTAAACATAACGGTAGTCCATACTTGAGGAAAATCGGTAACGGTATGCTAATTCTACCTTCTCACTAGCAAGGACTGTAATGGTAATATGTAATTACAAGGTGCACTAGGTCTAACGAACCCACCATTAGCTACGGGATCCTTTAATGTCTACTTCCATTTATACTTGTCTCTGTAATCCGTATATACTCGTAGAAAATATTTTAAAACATTATAGGGCATCTTGGTTCTTATCAAATAATATAATTTCATTTTGATAACATTAAATTCAAGTAACGGTAAAACAGTACTAGTGACAACGAAAATATTTAAAACAACGGTAATCATCTCAAATAACTATTTCGGTATCATATCGAGTAAAAGACTTGTCCCACATGCAACTCAAAATAATCTGTTAACATATTCATATTAAAAATTATGTGTACATCATGCAAGTTATGAAAACACAAATTGCAGTAAGATTACTACTCACATTACTCGTGCCGAAATACCAAATGCTCCACCTCGAGCAATTCGTACAACTTCCTCCAATCAATCTATAATTACATAATATCGATCTCATGGTAGCTTGTTTTAGCTAATTCATAGCTAATTGAGAATATCCAACCCTTGGATTTCATGTTTAACTCTTAATTCGCCAATTTATACTTACTCACGCTATTGATAGTTGAGAAGAAATCCCTATCCACTCATCGAACGGCAATACATCTTTCAAATTTGTAAGATAACTTCTCATCGAGCGGTATATTTGGTGCTTCAAGCACCTGAGATGAGTTTGATATACATTTTCTTAGCATCGAGACATGAAACACTGGATGAATAAAAGACAACTCAGGAGGAAGTGACAAGCGATAAACCACAGCTCCCACTCGGTCTAGTATCTCATACGGTCCTACAAATTTGGGGCTCAACTTGCATCTTTTCCCAAATCGCATCACACCTTTTATAGGAGAGACTCGTAGGAACACTTTATCTCCAACTGCGAACAATAAGTCTCTTCTTCTCTTAACCGCATAAGATTTTTGTCTGCTTTGAGCTGTAAGCAATCTCTGTATGATCAACTGGACTTTGTCCATAACTTCTTGTACTAAGTCGGGTCCCAATAAGTTAGTCTCACCAGCTTCATACCACCGATAGGAGAACGACATCTTCTACTATATAATGCTTTGTACGGTACCATTTGAATACTGGATTGGAAGCTATTGTTGTAAGCAAATTCAGCTAAAGGCAGATAAGCATCCCAGCTACCTCCAAACTCAAGAATGCAAGCTCTCAACATATCCTCTAAGATATGTATAGTACGTTCACTCTACCCGTCTGTTTGTGGATGAAATACAGTGCTAAGATCTACTCGTACACCCAATGCTTCTTGAAAAGATTTCCAAAAGTATGAGGTAAATTGTGATCCACTATCAGAGATGGTAGATATTGGAACTCCGTGAAGTTGGACAATTTCGTTCATAAATATCTGTGCATACCTCACTCCATCATATGTAGTCTTCATTGGCAAAAAGTGTGTTGATTTTGTCAATCGATCTACAATCACCCATACAGAGTCATAACCTTTAAGGGTTCGTGGTAGCCCGGTGACAAATTCCATAGTAATTCTCTCCCATTTTCACTCTGGAATCTCAATTTGTTGTAGTAGTCTTGACGGTCGCTGATGCTGAGCCTTGACTTGCTGACAAGTCAAACAACTAGAAACAAAGTTAACAACATCTTTCTTCATACTTTCCCACCAGTAAAATTAATTTAGGTCATGATACATTTTTGTGGATCCAGGATGTATAGCGTATCTAGAGTTGTGAGCTTCTTTAAGAATAACATGCCTCAACCCATCTACGTCTGCGACACATAGCCTGTCACTTATTCGAAGAATACCATCACTTTCAACAATCATATTTTTGCTTTTACCAGCTAAGGCCTTATCTCTGTATTTGCAAAATCGCGCATCCTCATATTGGGTGGCCTTAATGCGCTCAACTAATGAAGAGTTAGCGTGAACACAAGCCAACAATGCCTCTGAATTTCTGACACTAAATCTGATACCCGCACCTTCTAATCTCTAAATATCCTTGGCCAAAAGTCTCTTTGTAGGAGCTATATGTGCCATACTCCCCACAGATTTTCTACTCAATGCATCAGCCACCACATTGGCTTTTCTAGGATGATACAAAATAGAACAGTCATAGTCCTTAAGTAGTTTCATCCACCGACGCTGCCGAAGATTTAAATCTCTTTGATGAAAGATATACTTCATACTTTTATGGTGAGTATAAATCTCACAAGTTTCACCGTATAGGTAATGCCTCCAAATTTTTAGAGCAAATACCACTGCAACCATCTCCAAATCATGTATAGGATAGTTTTGCTCGTGATTTTTCAATTGTCTCGAAGTATAAGCCATAACGCGACCATTTTGCATGAGAACACATCCTAATCCCACCCTCGATGCGTCACATAACACCGTAAATCCTCCGAAACCTGATGGTAAGGCTAATATTGGTGCAATTGTCAAACGTGTTTAGAGTTTTTGAAAGCTCTGCTCACATTCCTCCATCCACTGAAACTTTGCATTTTTCTGTGTTAGCTTGGTTAGTGGCACTGCTATTCTGGAGAAATCCTGCACAAAACGCCTGTAATAGCCTGCTAAGCTTAAAAAGTTGCGAATCTCTGTAGGAGAAGTAGGTATGGGCCATTTTTGCACAACTTATGTCTTCTTAGGATCTACCATAATTCCATTTTTGGATACAACATGTCCCAGAAATGCTATCGAGTCTAGCCAAAATTCACACTTCGAGAACTTAGCATATAGACGATGTTCTCGCAATGTCTGCAACACAGTCCTGAGATGATCCTCGTGTTCTCCTTGGCTACGAAAATATATAAAAATATCATCAATAAATAGTATTATAAATCTACTCAGAAACGACTTGAATATCCTATTCATTAAATCGTATATATAGTTAGACATGTTTCTGTGCTGTGCTAAGACAAATTTTTGTTTGACTTTAAACATTGGGCTTAAATACTTTAAGCATTGGGCTTAAAAGTCTAAGAGTGTGAATTGGGAAATGGTGGGAAATAAAATGGAGGGAAATGAAAATTTGAATCAAGTAAGCTTTTGTCATGAACTTTGTACCACATTGGTGAAAGACAACTACAGTTGTATGTATAAATATAGGATCACTTCTTAGAGCTCTTAAAATGAGTTGAAGAGGATGAATCCTCGCGCCGTCGTCGTCGCTCGCTTCGGCTTTGGCTTCGGCTTCGTCTTCGGCTTCGGCTTCGAATTTGATCGATCGATAAGATTATTTTTTGGACAAAGTTTATTTAATTAATTATTTAATAATTAATTAAATGTCAGTCAGTTCATTAACGGAATTAACTGAAATCCAAAAAAATGCTGCCTTTGCTGAACGTTGTTTTCCTTCCTGAACAGACATTTTTTCCTGAACAGACATCACACCTCTTCCAATAATTACCTATAAATTCAGAGGCATGGCTTCTTTTTCCACTTACTAGGAAAAAAAGCTGCATTCTACTTCGCAGTCTCTCTCTCTCAAATTCGTAAGTGTGAGTTTGCTCCGTTCTTTGAGTTTGTTGATATCCTGCAGTTTGTATTTCCACTGTTGCAGGAAGGTTATTTCGTTTCATCCTGGGAGGATTTAATCCATTACCTTGGCAACTTGTGAGGGGGTTAAAATTCATTAAGGACACACAAGGAAATTGTGGACTCGGAATATTTCTTATCGTTTATACATTTTCTGTTTCTTCTAACAGTTATTCTGATTTTCTAGTTTTAACACAGAGGCGATAACAAGCTTCAGGAATTTTACTTAACGTTTCTGTGGTGAAATTTATATTGAACTGTTATATATATTTGGTTTGGAGACTAAAGACTTGTGCTTTCTACTCCAATAATTGTTCTGTCCGGTTTAAATTATATCAAAACTTTACCGGAATAATAAACATACGGGTTTGAAGTATATAACAACTTCACCATTGTTACGTGTTGTATGTTTGGTTTGGTATTCAGTTTGAAAATATCAAAACTTCACTGATTTAACAAAGTTCTGTTTGTTTCCAACTTTATAGAAACACGACGAATGAAAACCAAACTAATGGAAGTACTGCTGGAACGGGTGTTTCATCGAGTGTTGCTGCTTCGTCAAGACCAACAGATACAATGGCACCGGCAGAAAAACCCGGGAAATTTTCCGGTACAGACTTCAAGCATTGGCAGATGAAGATGTTTTTCTATCTAACTATGCTAAGCCTGCAATGATACATTAAGGAGGATGTTCCAGTCATTGGAAAAGATACTCCTGAGCCTGAATGATATGTGGTAATTGAAGCATGGAAACACTCTGATTTCTTATGCAGAAATTACATTTTAAGTTGTTTGGAGGATGGCTTGTATAATGTCTATAGTGTCATGGAAACTTCAAAAGAGTTATGGAACGCTCTTGAGAAAAAGTACAAGACCGAGGATGCTGGACTTAAGAAGTTCGTTGCTGCAAAATTTTTGGAGTTTAAAATGATTGACACCAGGTCGGTCATCACTCAAGTCCAAGAACTCCTTGCTGAAGGTATGACCCGAGTCAATAATTTTATTAATAATATTAATAATTTTATTAATAATATTAATAGTGTTATTAATTATAAATTTGTCGCTGAAGGTATCGTCATAAATGAGGCGTTTCAAGTTGCTGCCTTCATTGAAAAGTTACCTCCTTTATGGAAGGACTTTAAGAACTACTTGAAGCACAAGCGCAAAGAGATGGCACTGGAGGATCTAATTGTTCGTCTAAGGATAGAAGAAGACAACAAAAATGCTGAAAAGAAGTCACGTGGCTACTCAGCAATAATGGGAGCTAACATTGTTGAGGAAGCACCGGGAAATAAAAAGAAGAGAAAACAGGCATCTGGACCAAAGAATTACCCGAATAAGAAGTTCAAAGGTAGTTGTCATAACTGTGGAAAGCCCGGGCATAAGACCATAGATTGCCGCGCTCCAAAGAAAGAGTCACAAAAGAAGAAGAATCAAGCAAATGTGGTTAAGCATTGGGCTTAAAAGTCTAAGAGTGTGAATTGGGAAATGGTGAAAAATAAAATGGAGGGAAATGAAAATTTGAATCAAGTGAGATTTTGTCATGAACTTTGTACCACATTGGTGAAAGATATCTACACTTGTATGTATAAATATAAGATCACTTCTTAGAGCTCTTAAAAGGAGTTGAAGAGGATGAATCCTCGCGCCGTCGTCTTCGCTCGCTTCGGCTTCGGATTTGATCGATCGATAAGATTATTTTTTGGATAAAGTTTATTTAATTAATTATTTAATAATTAATTAAATGTCAGTCAGTTCATTAACGGAATTAACTGAAATCCAAAAAAAAAAATGTTGCCTTTGCTGAACGTTATTTTCCTTCCTGAACAGACATCACACCTCTTGCAATAATTTTCTATAAATTCTGAGGCATGGCTTCTTTTTCCACTTACTAGGAAAAAAAAGCTGCATTCTACTTCGCAGTCTCTCTCTCTCTCAAATTCGTAAGTGTGATCTTGCTCCGTTCTTTGAGTTTGTTGGTATCCTGCAGTTGGTATTGCCACTGTTGCAGGAAGGTTATTCCGTTTCATCCTGGGAGGATTTAATCCATTACCTTGGCAACTTGTGAGGGGGTTAAAATTCCTTAAGGACACACAAGGAAGTTGTGGACTCGGAATATTTCTTATCGTTTATACATTTTCTGTTTCTTCTAACAGTTCTTCTGATTTTCTAGTTTTAACACAGAGGCGATAACAAGCTTGAGGAATTTTACTTAACGTTTCTGTGGTGAAATTTATATTGAATTGTTATATATATTTGGTTTGGATACTAAAGTCTTGTTCTTTCTACTCCAATAATTGTTATGTCCGGTTTAAAGTATATCAAAACTTTACCGGAATAATAAATGTACGGGTTTGAAGT
>MDKI01098218.1:0-65562 GCA_005239505.1 Nicotiana paniculata | reverse complement strand
GATCAATGACGACGATATCACGTCACAGGTGAATATCCCACCTTACTTCAAAACACCAAGTCTTACTACTTTATCAATCCAAAACCTGACCACCTATAGTCCAAATGCCTTTCCTCTGCCGGAACTAATATACCAAAATCTCGAAATCACACTCCGAGAAGACCTCCCTTCAAACCATTCATCAGGACCCAACATAACCATTCATCAGGACCCAACATATGGGCAAGCGTTCTATCATCATATCGACATCGCGCGATAACCAATCGTAAACATAATCACAACCTAGCATAACCTCAAAGCTCTCAGAAACACATCTACTGAGTTGAAACAACATATTATCCTTCCATAGGGCAATGACATTAGCCTCAATCAACTTCACAGGGAGAAACATCCCGCACCACACCGATAGCACCATTTCAATTCTTCAAATTCTTGGTTCATAGCAAGCGCTTCGTGACACGTAAGATTGAGTAGGAATAAACATAGTCATAAGCATCAAAAGAATCGAATCGCACGATGAGGAATCAAGAAGGGAAGTACTCCTAACAGCCATGTCGCCTCTCGAAGATAAGTACAGACGTCTCCGTACCGATCCGCAAGACTCTACTAGACTTGTTCATGACTCGTGAGACCTAAGAGAACCTAGAGCTCTGATACCATGTTATCACGGCCCAAAATCTATTAAGGTCATGATGGTGCCGGACACCACCGTCAGACAAGCCAATCATTAATTAGTTGAAATAATTTTTTGTTTTAACATTTTTCGAAAATTTTTACCTTTCACTTACAAGTCATAAAAGCGAAAAAAAATTTATCAAATAAATACGACATGTAAACTATTCCATTTATTCAATTAAATTCCAAACAAATCCCAGAACCCGGTGTTACAAGTGCATGAGCAAATTCTAATAATTTTACAGTTTCTACAAGCTTTTCTGAAATACAATTGGACAAGGAAATTAAAATAAATAAAATAAATAAAATAATACAATACGAGGCAGACTCTGTCAGCTGCGGATCGCCTCCGGATGATGCAGCTCGCCTAAGTCTCCAAACCAGCCATGTCACTATGAAAGTACCTGTGCAATAAAAATGTACAACAAGTGTAGCATGAGTACAAAAACAACGTGTACTCAATAAGTCGCCTGCCTAACCTCAGAGAGGTAGTGACGAGAGGTCTGATTAGACACTCACTAAGGTCCAACAAATTAACTTAACACAATATGATATCAGTATAGGCATACGAGGATGATAAAACAGTAAGAATTACAGATAACTATAATTCAAATAAATACTGAAAGTAAACAAACAAGTACTACTTCCTCATTTTCCCCCAAATACCATAAATAAACAATTACTTCTTTATTTTCCCCCAACTATCATGTCACTTCAAAATTCATGAAAAACGTTTAACAATTTAGCATGCACATACGGGATAAGGACAACTGTCCTGAGCCATCATAATAATCATCTCTGTACACTGCCGAGGGTCGAACAACCCGAACCATAAGTGCACCTTTACCATAAAATAATCATATCTATGCACTGCCGAGGGTCGAACGGCCCGAACCATAAGTGCATCTTTCAATCCGTCGTGGCGTACGGTCTGCTCCCATGAGAGTGGGGGAAATAACACTCGCTCGTAGAATGTAAATTGCGAAGCGATCACATACAGTCATGCACAATCAACAGTCCACCCCGACTACGTCGGGAAAACAAATAATACTCAAGTAAATGACAAAATTTCTCTTTTAAAAATTACCAAATAGTATTTAAATCCTTTTTCGAAATTCATTTGCCAAGTTTTATAATATTCAATAATATAACCTTATTCGGAATACAATTATCCACGGAGGAGTCAATTCTCTTTTAAATGATTAAGAAGATAAACTCTAGCTTTCGTAGGAAATAAGTTACAAATGCAATAACATTATCAGTCTAACATCATTGGCAGGATCACATGTACAACACGTAAGGCATGCTAGTGGGTCCTAGACTACTCGGATATGGCATAATAGTAGCTACGCACAGACTCCCGTTACCTCGTGTGTACGTAGCCCCGGCAGATAGTCGCACACACTTAATTTGTTCACCTAGGGGGGAAATTCCCCCTCACAAAGTTAGAAAAGTGACTTACCTTGCTCCGAAATTCCATAACCGGCTTCCAAGCCCTTCCGATGACTTAAATCGATGCACCACGCCCCAAAACTATCCAAATAACGACAAACCAATGAAAATATACTCTAATATTCGTTAACAATTCAAATTATATAACTTCCCATCTCCACTTAAAGAATTGACCAAAATTCCCTTGGGCCCACGTGCCCGAATTCTGAAATTTCTCGAAGATATACCCTACCCATATACTTACTAACTCAAATATACGATTTACCCTTAATTTCATGCTCAAATTCGTGGTAGAAATCCAAAATACTATTTCTAGGTTTTCTTCAATATTTTTCCAAATTTTCCACAATTTTTCATGTCTAATCCATGCATATAACTTGTATTTATCTTAAAAACATAAATAAATTTCTTACCTAGTAATGCTTGATGGAAATCCCCTCTTGAAGCTCCTTCAAATCTCCCACAGCAAGTGAAGAAATGAAGAAATGGCCAAAATCCCGTTAAAAATAACACACTGTCCAGGTGACCCTCCTATGCGATCGCACAACATGCTCCGCGATCGTATAGGCCAACTATGCTGCCTCACTAATTCACTCAGTGCGTTCGCGACACAGCACCTGCGTTCGCAGTGGACAAGTCCCAGAAGCCCCTAATCATACACTGTGCGCTCGTACATTAAACCTTGCGATCGCACAAGCCATAAGCCTGTAGCCTCAAATTTTCTCTCTTTGCGATCACACAACTACATCTGCGATCGCATAGACCAATGCAGCAGCCCCTAAAATCGTCCTCTGTGCGATTGCATACCTCCAAGTGCGATCGCACAAGACAAAATTCCAACCCCTCTCATTTCTTCTCAGTGATCGCACAACTAGGACCGCAATCGCATTGCACACTAGATACACCAGCAAACAGCAGCAACAAATCACTCAAAAATGACCCGAAACCACCCCGAAACACACTCGAGCCCCCCCGAGACCCCGTCCAATCACACGACTCAGTCCCATAACATCCCAAAAACTTGCTCGAGGCTTCAAATCACATCAAACAACGTCGAAATCACGAATCACACTAAAATTCAAACTTTATGTACTTAGAAATTTCCAACTTCTACATCCGATGCCGAAACCTATCAAATCACGTCCGATTGACCTCACATTTTTCACACAAGTCATATTCGACATTACGGACCTGCTCCAACTTCCGAAATCGCATTCCGACCTCGATACCAAAATTTCCACTTTCGGTCGGATTTCTCAAAAACCTTCAAATTTCTATCTTTAGACAAATGACCTCAAAATGACCTACGGGAATCCAAATTCACTTCTGATCGCGCTCCCAACTCCAGAATCACCATACAGATCTATTCCCAGGTTCGGAATCCTAAACGGACATCAATAACACTAAAATGACTTACAACCCAAATTTATGAAATTCTTCTAAAATGCTATCTTCCATAATATACGCCGAAAGTTCCCGGGTTATCCAAAACCCGATCCGGACATACGACCATGTCCGAAATCATCATACGAACCTACAGGAACCTTCAAATCTTGATTCGGAGTGCGTTTACTCCAAATTCCAATCTTAGTTGATTCTTCCAACTTAAGGCTTCCGAATTGAGAATTTTCTTTCCAAATTAACTCTAAACTTCCCAAAATTCAATTCCGACCATGCCCACGGGTCATAATACCTGAAACAAAGCGGCTCACAGCCTCAAACCGCTGAACGATGTGTAAGATCACAAAATGATCGGTCGGGTCATTACAATTTTCATAAGGCTAATCTCTGCCTTCATCTGCATGAGGCTAATCTCTTCCTCCATATATGCATCAGGCTAATATCTACCTTCATTTGCATGAGACTAAGCTCTGTATCCATATCTGAATGAGGCTAAGCCCTTCCTCCATAATCTCTACCTAAGTCTAATCGTTGCCTTCACATCTGCATGAGGTTAAGCTCTACCTCCACACCTGCATGAGGCTAAGCTCTGCCTCCAATTTACATTGTTCACCGAGACTAAGCGCTGTATCTCAAGCATTATTTACTTTGCTCTCCTTTCGGGCTAAGCTCTGCCCTCAGCTTCACAAGACTAAGCCTTGTCTTGCTGATTCTAACATTATATTATTGCATCTCATGGGCTGAAATATCGCCAACTTGTCCAAATGCGTCATTGTCTAAAGGCATCATCCTCATAGCCGGAAGAGACCATGTCATGGCCTGAGGATCTCTCAAAATTTGCATATCATTATTCAAAGGCGTATGGTTCGGAGGCACCATCTTTATGGACCGAGAATATCATTTCATGGACTAAGAATCTTATTAATCAATTCATGGCCCAGGACATCATGGTCTAAGGACATCATCCTCAGCCGTCCGAAGACAACTTTCATAGTCCAAAGGGAACCTGCATCATGTTTAAATTTATGCACAATATATTCTTGTAGTATTCTTATTTGCAGGTAACCCAGAAAGCAACGACTATCCCAGCAGAAGCGATCTCGCTCCTGTTCTACCAACCATATCAAACCTGATCTCCCCCATAAACCGTTCATTCGCCCATCCCTAGATGTTACGTCCGTTCTTGTGATGATCTAACCGGTATACTTTGCTGATGAATCCGGAACTACATACGACCGGATTCCTGTAAAACCAGGGATATGTAGGCAGCTCAGAAGCCATGGTGCGGCCTAAGTCTCTCTGACCATTTCACTCGGTCAAAATTGGCCATCATATCTTTACCCGACAACTCTTTCATCCTTTCCGGGTAAAGAGGGGCAGCTGTTGATACCCATTTTTCCCAAAATATTTTAAAATTGCATATACCTTCAAAATCATGCATCAATAGCAATTGGTACTTTTCCATAATTTTTCCACATTTTATTAATTTGTCTAGTATTTTTATTTCTAATAAATAATCACAAATTGTATCACAAATGATTTCAAAAATATTTCTTGATTTAATTTATTGTTTATGGTCCTATTAAGGCCAAATTATTCCATAAATGGCCAAATTGGCACCTTTTGGTTATAATTGCAATAACTTTACAATTATAGCCCATGCATATAATTTTGTACTATTTTTACCATAAATTAGTCCTTTATATTTTTAAATACCAAATAATCATTTTAAAATTATTTCCATGCATATAATTCATTTTTATAATTAGTAATTATTTTATAAAATTATTTTAATTAAATTATCTTGGTATTTAACAAATAGCCCATTTTTAATTCAATCTACCCCTTATTTAACCAACCCCTATTAAACCAGCCCAAACCCCAAGCCCAATTCCTTGATCTACCCGGCCCAGCTCTGGTTAGATCGTGGCCATTGATCAATTTTGATCAACGACTCAGATTTAACCTTACCTTAATTAACTAACGACCTACCCCCCAAACCCTCATTTCTCTCATCCTCCCTCACCGTCACTTCTCTCATTCTCTCAAGCTCCCTCTGCCCTAACCATGCTTCCACCCGCCGTTGCTTGCTCGTCGTTGATTATGGTGGTTCACCACAACTCCTAGCCCTAATAGTTCCCTCTCATGACCGGATTCTTGCTACCCTGATGTCCTCAAGGGACCAGTGGTTGTTCACTCACCCCCCCTGGGCATGTGCTCGCCATTCTATGGCCACCATGGCTTGATCGAGTAAGATCTTTCTATTTTCCGGGTAAACTTATGGGTTTCTAAGCCGGTCTCTCTATTTCCGGGTTATCTTCTTGAAAACCCTAACCTCTTCTCCTGTACCTCTTAGATCTGTGACAGATTTGAGGCTTTCTAAGCTATTTTGCTTGTTTTTGTGAAAAACCTTTCGATTTTAAAGCGTCGCTTCATTTTTCTGACTAGGGTTTCTAAAACCTTTCTTCAAAACAATTCTCGCTGATTTTCTAAGTGTTATTCCTTGATTCTTATGTGTTTGATCGATTTGTTAAACTTCCTTTTAACACCTAATCAGTTTTGTTGAAAACCCCTACTTGTTTGGCTTTAGTCTTGGGTTTTGAGTTTGTCTTTACTGTTCGTTCATTCAACATGTCTGTATGTTTGATTCTCATGAATTTGCTTTGATTAATTTGAGTGTTTTGTGATTTTCTCCTTGGTAACATCTCATTAGGGATTCCGATTTGGTTTTGCTATTTTTACTCTATTTTTCGTTTATTCTTGGAAGCTTATAATATCTCCCTTAAAATTAGTATTACTTTGATCCTTTGGACCCCTGATTGCCTGGGTTTTATACTCTCATGCCTATTTCTGATGATTTCCCTATTTTTCATGACTTTTAAATTACTGCTTGCTTTTTTATGACTGATTGTATTATTTGTTGATTCTTAATATTGTTTCCTTAATTAGAATTTTATGAACCTATCCTAATTACATGTTCTATACCTGTACTGTGTTTGAATTATTTACTTAGATGTTATACTCCAGCTATATTTGATTTTTTTCTTTAATTGTTACCTGCTCTTTACCGTTGGTAAATTACTCCCTTAATTAAGGGAAGAATTTACTGATTTTGTTCTTAATTGATAATGTGATTCTCCAATTACTGAACAATTGATTGTTTACCTTATTTACCTAGATTTCAAACTACTATATTATATATATTTCTCTCTTCTACTCTCATTAGACAAGTCTTCGAGACACACAAACGAACATTAGTTCATAACTCTCTCACACACTCAAAGCTTTTTCTGCTCTCTTTCTTGTTACCTACTACTATTACTGAATTAGCCGACTGCAAGCCAAAGCTAATTATTACACTCTATTGCTCTTCTCTTTGTGTCTATTCTCCTTAACTGGTATGTTCTAATTTAAATCCAAGTTCCAAAACCAATGTGTTTCTTCTACTACTTCAGTTTATCATGTTACTAATATGTTTCTGTCTATTGTTTAGATTTTCAACATGTGGTTAACTTGTTCAACTTAGTATACTAGTTATGTCCTAACCCCTGTTAGGATCAGCGTGTTGATGAGCCTGTTTATTCCCTTTGTAGTCTGTCTAAATTTGCCTCTACTCTGTTTTTGAATGTTTGTTTATTTGTTACCTAGTTTATGGTATGCACCTGTTTGCAAAACAATATGTTACCCTTAGTTGTTTGATTCTATGTTTAACTTGGCCTAGTACCATTATGTTCCAATTAGCGATTTTTGAATCCCTGCCCTGCTATTCCTTAAAGCTTCTGTGCTTCTGTTTGTTATGTGTTTCACTATGTGTGTTGTATATGTCCCCAACCCCCAATATCCCTGTGTGAATCATGTTGTTAATTGATGTGGAATCTGTTTGTTCTGAGTTAAATTTGCTGTTTTGTTTGATTCTTCAAATGCTTACAATGTTCTTGTTCAAACTATTTTACTATTAATCAACTCTTATTTTTTATAAAAAACTTCTTCACTTAAATGAGTCCTTTTCAACACTGTTTTTCATAGCAAAACCTTTTCAAACTATGTCAAGCACTCTCACTTTACTCCTAAGTCACTAGGTTCTGCCCCTCTGGTGTGTGTACTGCCTTGGGATCCTCTTGAGATACCTTGGAACTCTAGCATACTGGGGCTGGCTATTCCACACTGCACTTACTCAATCCCTGTTATAAAAGTCTGGGCGTGAGCACTGTCAGGGATCCTTGAGGTCCTTAGGGAACTCTGACACACCCGGACATAAGAATGGCTATGAAACTCTTGGTATTTGAGGATATGGAAGGCTCGGTGTTCTCAGGATACATTTGGGCCTGCTTTAGGCTCACTATAGTTTAACTTCTTCTCTTTTTATTTATGTGATTCACTCAGCTATTGGTCTGTAGTAATTACTTGTAAACAGATGTTGGGGATGGCTAGTGAAAATATTATGGGTAGCTGTATAATGTTGTTAATATTATTGGGTAGAAAGCATGCTTTAGGCTTTACTTTCTGTGTATTTGCATTAGAATCTATGTCCTAAGGATAACGTGTTCATCCAAATCATGTTAAACATATTAGATACCCTGTTCCTAGGGCTTCGTATTTACTGCTTCAGCATATCACATGTCATTAATCCATGTTTTCTTAATGTTGCATCAGCTCACCATTTAGAGATCCTGTTCCTAGATCAATAAATAAACTGGACATAAAATTGTCATCCTTGTGTGCATTCAGATACCATGCTCTAGGATTCTGTTTGCATTTGTTTGAATACGCCTAGTTTAACTACTGACTCATGAAAGATGAAAATAGTGTCACATCTAATTGTTTGATTTTAATAAAAACTGGTAACAATCTCTGCATTCTCGTATCACCTAGAACAACATGCTTTTAGGTAAAACAACTTTTGAACTGTTTTAACAATTCTGGTAATTATTATACACAGTCCCATACCTAGACAAGCCTTAGGTAATCAATCTCTTTAAAACTGAATACTGTTTTGATTGTGTTTACTGTCTAAAGGCTAATAGGTGTTAAAATACGTAGGCAAACTGATTAGGGACCTGCTTCTGAGTTTATGAAAAAAAGCTGCATATTTCTGTGCATTGATATTCATTTAGATATCCTATCTAGGGTCATGTCTAATAAAACTGCCTCTTGTTTGTGTTTGAGACGTGCTGCTTATGTGCATTACTTGTGAAGGTAAATCTGATCCTCATAACTACTTTCCTGCATCTATATTATCAGTCCTATTTGTTCTTGCCTGTCGTTTAGAATTTTATCCTTTTAAACCTTAGGGGTCTATCTAGAACTACCTATATCTAGAGGTCCTAAATTTCTCCAGGACCATAAGGAAGGGACGGATAACAACACGCTTAGATATCGTTAAATAAACTCGCTTAATAACAGCTATGGGATTGGTAATGGGTAGATATGGATATGATGACCGACGCGCTAATGCCACGTGTATCCCCTCACTGAGAAGTGATTACCGGGAATTGCATTGATGTGATCCTATAAGATAAACGACTCCCATATCCTTTACATATGTGTGCTTAGTTTTCAAACCATTATTTGTTTACATGTGTATACTTTGACTGCCTATTTGCTACTTGTTTGAATTCACAAAGCTCTTTTGGCCGGGAACCACAGTTGTGGACTTTGTGGGGTGCCTAACACCTTCCCCTTGGAGTAATTTCAAGCCCTTACCCAATCTCTGGTTATTCAATTAGTGTTATTGTGACCCTTAATAGGTGCCCTAACACACGTTAATCCGTTAGGTGGCGACTCTTCAAATCCTTAGATCCCTTATCCCAAAAGGAAATGAGTTGTCCCAATAAATTCAAAAACCCTGACTGATCCGAAAGGAGAGGAAAAGGGGGGGGGGGCGACAACTGGTACTTCTTCTAATTGGATTTATCATAAAGCCATTATAAAATATGATTTTTGTACTATCTCTCTTGTTCCTCTGATACTAGGGTAAGTCTGCAATGTTCTTAATCACGATTCTATAATTTTCTGGGTCTAATAATCAGTCTTCTGATTTACTTGGTTGATGTAACTCTTTAGGTTCCTCTTCCTTTTGATCAACCTTTATGTAGGCTTAAGCTATCTTCCGATATGCGGTTCATGTCAATTAGTTATTGATTTAGCCCTTCATGGACGCTATGGGGTATCCATGATACAATCTTCTAACAATTCAATCCTTTGTCTATGACCTGGACTCAATTCTTTCTTTCAACTTATACCGGAGTCTTCTACGGCTGTATGGTTATCAACGCATATGCTGTATGGATAATACTCCGAACTTTTAAGTGTGTTCATAACGTAACTACCTCTAGATCATTGATCGAATAGTTCCTTTCATTCCATCTCAGCGTTCCTTAAATGTAGGTAATTACTTTTCCTAGTCTTTCTGCCCCTTGTTGCATGCATACTTAGCTTATCTTAGGTCCCGCACATGTAGAATTTTTGTACAACTCATATGCTCTCGAATATTACTTCTGATTTTACTCCCCGTTCATTAGCCACGGTAGGTGCCACTTTCTTTTGGAGTGCATACAATTTTTTAGGAGACTATTTTTTACATGACCATTTCTCCTTCAAGTTACCATGTTTAGGTTGAAGCCTTCTTCCTTATTTCCTCATCTAGTCTTTCATTATAGTACTTAGGGAGGACCCTCTGACTCTTGTAAAGTTGCGAGCGTGTTATATTGTATACCCGAAGAAGTTTTAGATATTCTTACTCACCTATAATTATCCTTAGTTACTTACCTCCACGCTCATGTGCTCGTATAGTTGCTTCTGAACTGAAGTTATCTGTCTTCCCAGTGAGACTCCCTTTTATTTCTGTAACATTCATACGCTACCTTTATCTACCCTAACTCCAATCTGAATATTTCTCAAGGATCATGATGTCATACCTGCAAGACTGAATTCCCCATGTTGGGGTTTACTATGTTTATCTTGCACGATTTGTTGATTTGTCTGTATCCTCTTGTCTAACCATAACTAGGCTTTTCGTAAATCAACTGCTAACTATTCGTTGGACCATGCTCATATCAATATTCCGCATAATATTTCTTGGGTTATTTCCTTTGTCCTAACTTACGTCTCACACTGGCTCCTTATCTATCAATAACATCCCGGGCAGGAACCCTTACTTCCTCTCCTTGACATTGCAATGCATAATGTTTTGGAATCGTAGCATATCAGTAGGATTTGAGTAAGTGCAATCTCATCCCTTTCTCATTTTTTATTGCATTCTTACTTTACCACTCAATAGTTACAAGAACCACTTAATTCTGACTTAATGCCACATCATTTCATATTCCCCCCTCCTTTAGGGGAGTACTAAGAGTTGGAGCTACGACGATCTACTTATAGATGGTTTATCTCTTCATCTTTGGCATCTTTTCGCATCATCGATGACTCTGACTCTCCTTGCGGTAATCCTTCTATACCAAGGATAACAAAATTCCTTACTCGCAAGGGTGACACTTAGTATAATTGGCACATACAGTCCCTTAAGCTTAACTTTTCTCACATTGCTTGCTTTAGGGAAGCGTCTTCCTGAATGACCATTCTTTGAATTTCTCATTAATCTTCTTCTGTTGTCCATTCTATTATTGCCGGAACGCAAATCTAAAATTCTCATAATGTCGGCCATTATCAAACCACTCAGTCTCTAATTCATGTTTAGTTTATCTTGTTCACCAGCCCATACTGATTTCTATTACTCTGGGGTCTAACTTTTTCCTTCTGGTAGTCGCGTTGGAATCACGAACTTATTTCTCGAAATGAGGATATGACTTTATAGCCTATACTCTTTTGTTGTCTCAAGGCCTGTCACCTCTAATCTCTTCCCTCACTTGAGTACAAACTTTGTAATATTGTCATCTATTTAATCTACCGTTGTTATCCATGTATCATATCTTACTCATAATGCCTCATTAACTCTCTTCTTATTTTCTGCTAACATTTATGTCTATCACTTTATTCTGAAAACTCGAACAAGACATTCTTTTCCCTTTAGCCCCCTTGCTCCATCTACTAGCTCTTCGGTTTGCCTATCATTCATTCTCTACTAGGGACAGGAGCCACACTAAGATAATATTTATTCCTTCCAGGCTTCCAGTGCCTATCTTTGTATTACCCATATCTAGATGATGCAAACAATCCATCCATTTGGGTGTCTCACAAGGAGATCTATTAGCACATTTGTAATATCCTTCAGAAATGTCAACTAACTCAAATAATCCATTCACCAATTTGGGTTTCTCTAACCCTAGCCGGATCCTGATATTGATACCCAATTTTTTCCTCATATTTTTTAGATATACATATAATTTCGAAATAGCATTTTTACATCATTATTTAGTTTACAAGCATTTTCTATAATTTTCATAATTTTTAGAGCTTTAAATTAATTTTCTTGTATTTAAATTATATAAATATTTAGTAATTATCCCTTTAAATTATTTTTTGATGACTTAGTTACCTAAAATTATTATTTTGCACCTATAATATATGTTTCAAATATTTTTATTTCATTTCATATAATTACATTATCACTTTAAACCTATTTATCTAATTTTGCAATAATGACCTATATTCATACACAATTGCTCTTTATTTTATATTATTTGTGTCAAGATAGTTGTTTGCAAAAAATTATATGTGATACAAAAATAAATTGCAACCACAATATAACTATGAAGAAACATAATTTTATTGATAAAATGATGCGGGTACAATTCTGTTTGTTCCCTTGATTCTTCTCTCCTGATTATCTCCGTGATTCAAGGGCTGAAGTAGCGTATTTCTCAAATGTAGGATGATGCGGGCTTTCATGGATTTATTTGATATCCATGAAGTATGTTGTGGATCTTATTGTATTATTTGATTATCAAGAATTATCCAACCATTTCTTGATCTCTTTGTAGACATCCCGTGAGTTTATGGGATTTTTGAGATGATCTCCATTTTTTTTAGATGCCTCTTTAAAGGGAATATGTGACCCTTTTTATAGGTATGCGTTAGGGTTTAGGGTAGAGTAACCTCCAAGAAACTCTGATAGACTCCTAGGATTTCAAGAGTCCTCTAGTATCTTGAACTTAGGATTTAGCTTGATCCTTTAAAATTTTAATGTCTACAAATTCCCCCTACTTCAAGGTTTGTCGAGGTGTAGGTTTGCCGAAACTTGAAGTACTCGACAATCGTAACAAATGATTTTGAAACTCAGAGTTTCGATTTACAGGAGCAAGAGATGAAGCACAGAACTGGTCTCACTGGGAGTGCCAATTTGTTTGCAACAAACTATATGTGATACAAAAATAAATTTCAACCACAATATAACTATGAAGAAACATAATTTTATTGATAAAATGATGCGGGTACAATTCTGTTTGTTCCCTTGATTCTTCTCTCCTGATTATCTCCGTGATTCGAGGGTTGAAGCAGTGTATTTCTCGAACATAGGATGATGCGGGCTTTCATGGATTTATTTGATATCCATGAAGTATGTTGTGGATCTTATTGAATTATTTGATTATCAAGAATTATCCGGACATTTCTTGATCTCTTTTTAGATATCCCGTGAGTTTATGGGATTTTCGAGATGATCTCCATTTTTTTTTGAGATGCCTCTTCAAAGGGAATATGTGACCGTTTTTATAGGTACCGTTAGGGTTTAGAGTAGAGTAACCTCCAAGAAACTCTGATAGACTCCTAAAATTTCAAGAGTCCTGTAGTATCTTGAAATTAGGATTTAGCTTGATCCTTTAGAATTTCGATGTCTACAATAGCATCTTTATATTTTTATAATGCTAAATTATTATTTTAAATCATTTTAGTGCATAAAAAAATATTTTACTAATTTTTGCTAAATTATGTATGTTTAAAGAATAGCCCAATTTTAAATCAATTTTCGGACCAAGAATGTCCCAATACCTTAGCCTAGAACCCTCAACCCAAAATCAAACTATCCTTAAAAATTGACCCCGTCGCGACCCACTACAAACGACCCGCCCCACCTATTCTCTAATCCAGACTGTTGATCTCTCAAGATCAACGGTCCACGATAACCCTACCCTTTTAAATTATATTCGCCCCAAACCCTAGCCCCATTATTCAGAGACCGCCGCCTTCACACCCTCTCTTCTTCTCTCATAGAAACCCTAGCCGCCATATCCCCAATCTTCTGCGATTCCAACCCAAACATGGAATCAATCCATGTTTTACTTACCTATTTTGTGATACTTTGCTATTATACGGATGTCTATGGTGTTACTTAGTTCTTGCCCTATTTTTGGAAAGAACGAGACCGATTTACCTTGATTTTGTGAAGATCCGGACGATCTTTCATCGACATACACGCTACAATAAACAATTTTTGCGTTATTGGTTCGATTCAAAGCCGTTGGACCCAACTAGGGTTTGAGATTTTTCCATTTTACCTTACTGATTTTCGATTGCATGTGATATTCTTTTATTTCTTGTGTTTGACTGATGAATTTTCCTTGTTTATTTGTTTAAATCTGCTACTATATAAACCCCTCCCCTAAATCCCATTTAATAGACTTGGAACCTCCTAATCACCGCTATGTTCTCACTATTCTCCTGTTTCACTCACTTACTCACTCACTCACTCACTCTGTTACACTCAATACTCTTTAAAAACCGTTGAATTATGGGCCGGCTGAAAGCCAAGGCCATTAAACGACCTCCTCCGGTGCAAGCACTGCTCGAAGCCCATTCTCGAGGATCTTGTGAACTCTGAAGTATCGGAGACCTGGGGTTCTTGCTATTACACTCTTTATTACTCTTTTGATTTTGCTACTAGTTAGTGTTTTTAACCTTTGCAATGTTAAATTAGTTTCTTTCTTTCTTCATACCTATATGTGTTTGAATTACATGAGCATGATTTAATTGTGAATCCCAAATATCGCACTACTATGATAATGCTCAATACTCTTTTGTCATTCTATGATAGTTGAACGCATGAGATAGTTCACTGCTTTGTCCTTAGCTTGTGTTATGCTAATATGTATTCTTCACTACGGTTTGCACTTCTATGTTGATCTTTGTTTTCTAGAATGAGTTATGTAATGCAAGACCATTTTGATCTGAATCTGACTACTATGACTATATGTTGTTAATTATAAAATTTCTTCATATTTTGTTTTGAGTACTACCACAACTCTATGGAAGCCACTCCTACTTTGAATGAATCCCTTAGTGCTAAGTCTTGTGTCTGCTTGACTGCTCTTTGTGTACTGATTCCAACTATATGGAATACGGTTTTAAAGTTTGCTCTAAACATGTTCCCCTGCTATTGTGTCACTCAATATAAGCCCCATTCCTATTGGTGATTGACTGAGATCTTAAAAGTTACTTTAACTTATTTTCCATGCCCTGTTTGAACCATTTATTTTATGGCATAACTTATACCTTCTTAGTTAATTAGTTTATTGTGTCAATCCCAGAATACCTACATCTGCTATTTCATATGAGCTTGCTATCTTGCACTGCTTTGAATCTCTGCAATGTTTGTTCTGCCTATACAATATGTTTCAATTTGTATTAAGACCATTTTCCATTGACTATGATCTTGTTTATATGCTAATATGCTTCCCAGTATGCCTTTAGTTCATTTGATACCCTGTCCTTTCAGTGATTGCCACAAGGTGTGTCCCCCATCATGTCTAAATACTGATTAACATGGCACTAGGATGTGTACTTAACTTAATTTGAACCTTTAGGTCTCAACTGGTTTAGTGTCAGGCATTTGTACATGATAATCTATGTATATCCTACAAACCTATTTCCTCCCCCAATTCTTTCAATATGAGGCTGTATGTGTGGTACTTTCCTATGTGTTGTAGTCCTGGAAAACCTACTGTCCTGCTTGATTAGTTTCTCTTGTAGGCTCAGCTTGGTATATCACTTAATTTATGTCCTTCCATCACTATCCACTCTCCTTACTTGCTACTCATGCTATTATGAATTCTCATTCTTAGCCAGCTGATAGCCACGGCTATCTAGGTTGTTTTGTTGCCCTCCCTAGTGTGAGCATTGCTCAGGTTCCAATTGAGGCCCTTGTGAACTCTGACACACTAGGGCTTGGTCCTTAGTCACTCCCTCAACCTCCATAACTGTTCCTATTATTCCCCTTCCCTTTCATCTACTATGTATCTGAATTTGGTTGTTTCATGTTGTGAAACACTTGGTGTTGTGATTAAGTAAATTGGTTTGGACTCTTTTATGGACCCTTGGGTCGTGAATTGAACCCAGATCTTTGTTGAAGACCTGGGTACGTTGTGTAAGAAATATTGAAGGCCCAAGCAATGCTAGGTATTTATTTTTATTTTTATTTGGGCCTACTGTGGGCCTGTTCACTGTTATGTAACATTGTTACTTTACTCATTATTGGGCCTGTAATAATCTTTGTATAAACAATTGGGGTTGTTAGTAAAAGGGAATGAGGTAGATTTTAATATTTATATGCAATCGGTAGATAACATGCCTATAAGTAATGTGTTTGCTATATTTGTCGTCCACTCTCTATGTACACTGTAGAAATCATGCCATTAGGAGAAGCACACACACACACACTACTTGTCTCCTAGAAAAGAATGAGCTCAAATGCTTCAATTATCCTTGTTGTTAGGAAATAAATATCATTGAACTTTCCTTCAATTTTCATTGATGCAGCATATCCACTAGAGATCGTGCCTATAGAACTATAATCATTTCATATATTATTGTATCGCATTGTTCACCTAGAAAACATGCCTATAAGGTCAAAGTATAACAATAAAATTGATTCCAAGTGCTAATCGTTAGAGATCCTGTCTATAGGATACCACTATTCGCCTTAATAACTGTTAATGATGTACCTCTCAACATTGCTTATTGTTCACTCAGACCACTATTAAAATCATGAGTAATTTTGGGTTTCTCCCGATAGATTCCAATGTCTTTACTACATAAATCACTTAGACGCAACATCTAGAGGATTAATAACTGGAAATCTGCAATTTCAATAATCAGTATGCGACAACTGTACAATCCTGTTTATGAGTAGCACCTTGCATATGAAATTGCATGCATGTTTTAATTCAAATCCACATAGAGATCATGTCAATAGGGTTTAAGGTACTTAATTCTGAACATCCTAACATGAAAACCTATTTCGCTTGCATTTGTTGTTTAAGTGTGGAGGCTAACTTGAGCCCGTAACTACCGTATTTGAAGTCCAATAACTATTTTGTATATCCCCTAGTTTTGAATTTTCTTAGCAGCCTAAGTGAGGTATAGAACCACCCAAAAATAGAGGTCCAATACTTCCTGGACCATAGGTATGGGACGGGTAGTGAACGCATAGGGTACGACTTATAATTGAATTAGAACACTTTAGGTAACAACTTTAACATAGTAATCGGGTAGCAGGAGATGATAGTTTATGCTCGCTGAATAATATGAGTAACACCCCATCTCGAGGGAGTTACAAAATATTATTTATGTTGCACGGGGTAATCCTATAGGATAAAAATTTAGGACCCCTTCCCCCCATCTGATTTCTCTTTTGATTGAATCCAGTAGTTGTACTCATCTATTCAAATATTTTTATAATAAAATTCTCAAACTTTGTGTTCTTTTTCTCTCTTCGTTTATCTGACTAATACATATAATTCAAGTTCGGTTGGGACCCACAGTTGTGGATCTCGAAGAGTTCCTAACACCTTCTCTTCGAGGTAATTTTGAGCCCTTACCCGATCTTTGGTGATGTAAACTAGTTAAAACCAGAGTCATTTGCAAAATAGGTGCCCTAACACACCTTAAAATCGTTAGGTGGCGACTCTCCTATTTTAATACCTCCTTAAAAGATTTATCACATGCCGAAACCCGATTTCGCGAGAAAAGGGGCGTGACAGCATGTCGACTTTGCTGGGGATATACCTAGGCTCTTACCATAGGAAATTTGGCTTATATGGATTAGTCTTCTTTGATAAAACGTGCTTCCTTCCTTTTTTTTATTTGCTGCTACATGCACATCCCTCCCCTAGTCTCCCTTTATTTGAATCCATGGTAATATGCAAATCACTTCCCTTTTCCACCCTTCCTTGCTCAAATTGGCTATAAACATGCGTATCCCTTTTCCTAGTCATACTTATTTTCTCTAAGTTGTTCTTCATTGGTTTTAAAATTGCTACATAATGTTTCTTCCCACCCTTACTACCTTGCTTAGTTTATTATATTCCCCATATACAACGAACTAACTTCTTCTTTTGTCTTTCTTTTTACGTCCTTTATGTTTTATCTTAATATTGCGTTTATTGCTTTCACATATTCATCATGCAAATATTTGGCAATGTGTTATTATCTTTGCAAAAAGCATGTTCCACATCATATTCCACTCGTGCCCAACTAATACCATAGCGGCGCTTGATGAGTGTCCACGCTCTTCTAAAATTACCCTTCAAATTGGAAAGGCTTATTTGCGGTGAACTAGTCGATCATCGGTGCAGTCGATAGTTCCGTTCTTTTCCTTCTCAAGTTGTCCACTTGAGAGTATTAGCTTATACCCTTCTAGAAACCTCGCTTCAATATCAACTGTGCATGCATCATGTCAAACCTAGTATGGGTTAGAACATTGTACACGTGATAATCCACTAAGATAAGCCTTGTCCAAAGTCCGATGAGATTTCCATAATCTCAATGGACACCATCACGTATGTGCATTACTTGGAGAAAATATGCCGGTATGTTGATCATTAATGTGTAAATAGTCAGATCTGGAGAGGGAAAGGGCTAACTCTATTTGTTTTGCAGAAAATGAGGCAGGAAGTCCCAAGTTCGACATGGTTCAAAACATCCCACCTTTTCTGATTGATTGGTGGAAGAACCTCTCACCTAGTGACAAGAACCATGTGAAAAGGGTCCTCGAAAATTTACCCTCCTTATTGGACATTCAGCCAAATAATGTACTGATTGAGGCTGCCACTATGTTTTGGGATGAGAAAAGAGCTATCTTCCGCTTTGGTGACATAGAAATAACTCTTCTCTTAGAGGAAATAGGAGGCTTATCTAGGCTTCCATGGGATAGTCCGAGTTTACTAGTACCAGAAAATTGCACTCACCGAGGTTTTTTTTGAAAATGATGGGTTTCAAGAAAAATGATGAGTTACTCTGTCTGAAGAAATCATACATACCATTTGAATTCATTTATGAACGTTATGTCCATAGCAAGTCATATCGTCTTCACCATGATGAACTTTCCATTACTTATTTGGGTTAGACACACCCCTGAGTTTTTGTGTTTATTGTCTGTTTCGTGGGGTTGCTGATATTTCCAATGAAAGGGGGAAGGATCTGCACTCGCTTAGCCATGGTCACTAAGAATTTAATGTAAGGAATTGAGGGACAAACTTACACCATCATCCCCGTGATCTTGGCTGAAAAGTACCGAGCTCTAGATCGATGCAAGAAGGGGTATGGGCACTTCGAGGGCTGTAATTTGTTGCTGCAGGTGTGGTTATTAGAACATTTCCAGAGAGGTGAATATCGCCAAGAGCTTCTGCGACGACCATTGAATGACTACATATCCAACCATCATCCAAAAAGAATGATATTTATCCAGATAAGTTTGCGCAACCTGGGAGTGCTGTGAGTTGGGTGTGATTTTTCAGCAACTTGACTGACAAAAAAGTACATTGGATGTTCGAATGGTTCCTTAGCAGCGAGTTCACCATCAGGTCAAGATAAACCACTCACCTAGTGCTAATCAGGTTAAGAGGAATTTATCTTTGTGCTCCTATAAGGGTAATGAGGCAAGCGGGGAGAAAAAAAGTTATAGCTCAGTTTTCCAATATGGTCCAGTACAAAGTAGACTTTAAAGGGAATGTCATCCCGTTCAAGTTTGAGGCACCTCATATGTGGAATTAAAAGGTCATTGTGGAGAAAGATACTATCGATCCAGACAGATATCATGTCGTCCATGTGTACTTCTACTCATCATGGTTGGTAGATGATATTGCGGGAGATGTTAATCCAGGGATTAATTTGAAAAATAGGGTTATAGACGACGCTACTAAAGCACAAGTCAAGTATAGGACGCTGCGCAAGAGGGTCTTCGAGTCTGAAGCTAGGCATTTGGAACAACACAAAGTGGATATGGAAGCAATCAAAGAATGGAAAGAAATTGATACTAAATCAACAGAGAGGTTGGAATATTTGGAGAAAGGGTTAATGAAACTTGAGGGGAATATGAGGAAGAGGCTCTCGGATTGTCAGAATACGGAAGGCAATGAAGGAGCGAATCTAGCAAGGGCTTACCTACTATTGAACATGCACAACCTGGGGAACTTGATTGATGGATCCAAGAAATCCAATCATGGAGAAGGTCCCTCTGGGGCCAAGTAGATTAGGAAACAATGTCTTTACTGCTTTATAGATTCATTTAGATTTTGATTGTAATAAGGCACATGCCATTAGTGACTTTTCTCATTATTTTCATGTTAGTAAGGATTTGGCTCATTTTTACATTAATGAAATGACGCAATTATTGGCATCAATTTTCTCCAAGTCTATGTGTCGCTTAGGCCTACCTCGGGCACAACGAGGTCCCTAAAATTAGGACACGCATTTATTACATACATGTTTAAATATCGCAAATATTCTTATAATACTCCTTACTCACTTGGTTACCTTTTGTTTTTCTTTTTCTTTTGTTTATTCCCATTCTCCATGATTGGTTCGTGCATACTGGCATCGTCAGCATATCACACCAAATCTAGAGGCCCTCCACATCCCCTCCACTAAGTGATCCCAATAATAAAGGAAAAGCCAAAATGGATGATATGAGTGGTATTAGGAAAGACAATGCTACCCATGCAGAGAATATTGAAACTTCATATGGTCGGAGTACTCCGACGCATAATGATTTGGTCTTATGTCTGGAACATAAAATATTGGAGCTACAAGGGGAGCTTGAGCACGTCCTAAATCTGGAAAATCTTTCCTCACCCTAAATGTTCCCGACATTAACCAACAAAATACAAATGCCCAAAACCCGACACCTCCCAAAACACACAAAAGCAAAATCCGCAAAATCCTCCCGCGCCTCATCAATACGCCACACCTCCTGAAAACCATAATCCTCCACCAGTACCTACCCCTCCACAGCACCATCACCATCACCATCCAACCCAGTATCCACAAACCACCACTTACCACACTCCTCAAAATGCACCACAACCTAACCTTGATCCCCAAAACTCAACCAACGACCACCACTATGCCCAGATTCCTGGAGTCCATCAGAGCAATCCCATATACATGGAAACCTTACCCAATACCCCACAACAGACCCTATATATACCTGTTTACCGTGAAAATGGTTGTAACGACCCGATCGGTCATTTTGCGTTATCGGACCCTGTTCCCCTAAATGAGACTTCCCATAGAGGCTTATTGTAATTTATGACTTGCAGGGGTGGGTGGTCCGAGATTCACAAGTGTTTAGAGCAATATTGGAACACTTGGTTCCTTTAGGTTGGCCTTTAAGGCCAAGTTTGACTTCGGTCAACACTTTCAGCAAACGACCTCGAAATCGAGTTTCGACGTTCCGGTAGCTTTGTATTATGATTTAGGACTTGGTCGTATGTTCGGAATGGGTTTTGGATGACCCAAGAGCATTTCGGCGCCCAATATCGAAATAAGAGTTTCCTTAAGTTAATATTAAAATGTGGTTTGGGACATGTTTTTGTTTTATCGAGGTCAGAACGGAATTTCAAGATCGGGAATAGTTGTATGTCATTTATGACTTTCCTGCAAAATTTGGTGTCATTCCGAATAGTATAGGTCGGTTCGGCGCATTGTTAGCAAATTCTAGAACTTAAGGTTCAAAGTTTGATTCAATTTGGTTTTGGGGTCAGATTCTTAGTTTTGTTATTGTTTTTCACGTTTCGAAAATTTGAGCGAGTTCGTATCATGAATACAGACTTACCAGTGCCTTTGGACGGGGTCCCGAAGGGCTCAGTTGAGTTTTGGACCCCTCGGAGCTAATTTAAAAACACCAAAAATTCAAGGTCTGGTTTCCTTCTCTGCGTTCGCGGAGGGGTTATAGCATTCGTGAAGAAGGAACTGGGCAGGGGTGGTGAGTGCCCTGTGCGTTCGCACAAAAGGCACCGCGATCGCGATGGGTTGGGAATTTAAAAAGGAATATTATGTGTGCATGTGACCGCTTCGCAATTTACGTTCCGCGAGCGGAGTGTGATTTACCCCACTCTTATGGGAACAGGACGCACTCCACGGCGGATTAGAAGATGCACTTATGGTTTGGGCCGTTCGATCCTTGGCAGTGCATAGAGATGATTACTTTATGGCAGAGATGCACTTATGGTTCAGGCCGTTTGATCCTCGGAGTGCATAGATGTGAGTACTTTATGGTAAGGTGCACTTATGGTTCGGGCCGTTAGACCATCGGCAGTGCACGAATAAGACTATCTTATGGCTCAGGCCAGTTGTCCTTATCCTGTATGCTCATGATTTATTTGTTACTAAATTCATGGATATTGATTTGACAGATATTTGGGGGAAGGTGAAGTAGTAGTTGTTTATTTATTTCCAGTACTTCCCTTGGATTTCAGTGCCTTATATATATATATATTTTTTTTTTCTACTTCACTGCCTTTACATGCCTACTGTTTTCATCATATTCTGTTAAATTATATTGTTGGACCATAGTGAGTGTCCAGTCGACCTCTCGTCACTACCTCTTCGAGGTTAGGCGGGATACTCACTGGGTACATATATATTTATGTACTCATGCTACACTTCTGTACTTAATTGTATAGGTTCCGAGGTTGATGCATCTGGTTGTCACACTAGAGATCGATTCTGATTATAGACGGAACTAACTTCACAGTGAGTTGCTTTCTCTTGGCGATCTTCGGCAGCACCATGGGGTTTCTTTTGCTTACTTCCCGTCTATTTCTTTCAGAAAGTTGGATTGTATATTATATATTTTGTATATTCTTTTAGTATGACCGTAGGACTTGAGAAACTAGTTCCTGGCACACACATGATAGTTATTATGGATTACAAGTCTGTATATATATTGGCTCACGCCTGCTCATGACCGTTTTTGATTAAAAACTGGCTAATTATCCTTGTCAATTTATACCTTAAGTTTTAAAAACTGAGTATATGTTGAAATGTTTAATCTAATAAGAAGGAACCCTTAGTAAATTGAGTGTTGGCTTGCCTGACCCCGCTGTTGGGCGTCATCAGGACCTAAGTTAGGATTTTGGGTCGTGACAATGGTAATTACAATTATATCTGATTTTGTGGTTCTAAAAATATGTGATTTATTTTAATACTAGTTGTTTAGGCAATAGATGCTAAGTGAGAGTTAATAAAAATGAGATAAGAGAAAAGGATAATAGAATTTTTCAAATCGAGCAGTTATGAGACGGGGTCTCGAGCTGGCCAAAATTGGGCCTCGGAGTCTTCGGGGGTGAGCGAGGTGAGGATGCCCAGGATTTATGGACAGATGTAGCGACAGACTGCACAACATGAGGATACTAGAGTCCCATGGAGTGGATTTCACTACCTTCCAGTTGGAGGGCAGAGCTCGTAGGTGGTGACAGTCCTATATTCTCAGCAGGCCAACAGATTCTCCTCCTGTCACTTGGGAGCAGTTCACGCAGATGTTTCTGGATAGATATATCCACCCTCTTAGAGGGAAGAGCTGCGGTATCAGTTTGAGCGGCTAGAGTAAGGACAGATGTTAGTGATAGATTATGAGGCCAGATTTTCAGAGTTGTCTCGCCATGAACTCATGATACTACCTACTGATGCAGAGAGGGTGCAGAGATTTGTGGCTGGGTTGCATCCAGGTATTAGGGCCACCATGGCCCGAGAGGTGGAGATGGGTACTCTTTATCAGCTCATGGTAGAGATTGCTCGCAGAATCGAGGGGTATCGGTCGAGGAGCAGGGATCAAGGGCAGCAGGACAAGAGGGCTAGATCCTTTGAAGATTTTAGAGGTGCCCCGGCTAGGGGCGTAGGTCAGTTTAGCAGTAGTCAGCCCAGCAGGCCTTCATATTCAGCACCTCCACCACCTCCCCGAGGTGTTCCAGCAGGCCTCATTTCAGCGTTATGCCAGAGCATTCCTATCGTCCTCCATCCATTCAGAGTTCACCCAGTGGTTATCTCAGTCATCCGAGATCCTCCGACCGCTACTTCAGTGCTATGCCAGAGGGCCCACATTGCCCTCCGGCCATTCAGGGTTCTTCTTCGGGGAAGCAGACTATGGTACCTGGGGGTTGTTGCGAGTGTGGAGAGCCAGGTCATATGAGGAGGCATTGTCCCAGGTTTCGGGGCAAGTCCGTACAGCAGGGTTATCAGCCGATTGGTCCGGCACCAGCAGTCCGACCACCTAGAGGTGGAGAGGGGTCGTCCTAGAGGTAGAGGCCAGTCAGGGGAGGTCAGGCAGCTCGTGTTAACTCTGGTGGAGCTCGGTATTCTGGTACTCCAGCTAGATTCTATGTCATTCCGGCCAGATCAGATGTAGTGGCCTCAGACGCCGTGATCACAAGTATTATCTGAGTATGTGGTAGAGAGGCTTCAGTATTATTTGATCCAGGATCCACCTATTCATATGTTTCAGCATTATTTGCTCATTTTCTGGATGCTCCTCGCGAGTCCTTGGGTTCTCCTATATATGTGTCACTCCTGTGGGAGATTCTGTGGTGGTAGACCAGATCTATCGGTCTTGTGTGGTCACCTTCTGTGGGTTCGAGACCAGAGCGGACCTTTTATTGCTCCACATGATTGATTTTGAGGTTATTCTAGTCATGGACTGGCTATCTCCTTATCATGACGTGCTAAATTTCCATGCCAAGACAGTTACTTTAGCCATGCCCGAGTCGCCTAGGCTGGAGTGGAGAGGTTCCTCAGTTAGGTCAGCCAGCCGGGTTATTTCATTCCTGAAGGCTCGACATATGGTCGAGAAGGGTTGTCTGGCCTATCTTGCTTATGTGGGGGACACCACCGCCGAGTCTCCGACGATTATTCAGTGCCAATGGTTTGAGAGTTTGCTGATGTATTTCCTTCAGACCTTCCAGGCATGCCTCCGGATCGTGATATTGATATCTGCATTGATTTAGCTCCAGGCACCCAACCTATATCTATTCCTCTGTACCGTATGGCTCCGAATGAGTTGAAGGAGCAGCTTGAGGAGTTGTTAGCTAAGGGGTTCATCAGACTGAGTGTATCTCCATGGGGTGCTCCAGTTCTATTCGTGAAGAAGAAGGATGGGTCCATGCGGATGTGTATTGATTACCACCAGTTGAACAAGGTCACCATTAAGAACAAGTATCCTTTGCCACGCATCGATGATTTTTTGACCAATTGCAGTGTTCTCGGGTGTTTTCTAAGATTGATTTGAGATTGGGATATCATCAGTTGAAGATTCCGGCCTCAGATGTTCCAAAGACTGCTTTTCGTACGAGATATGGCCACTATGAGTTCCTGGTGATGTCCTTTGGCTTGACTAATGCCCAGAAGCATTCATGGACTTGATGAATAGGGTGTTCAGGCCGTATATCGATTCCTTTGTTATTGTCTTTATTGATGACATCTTGATTTACTCACTTAGCTTGGGGAGCATGAGCAGCATTTGAGAGTTGTGCTCCAGACCTTGCGGGAACAGAAGTTATATGCTTAGTTCTCCAAGTGTGAGTTCTGGTTGGATTCCGTAGCATTCCTAGGGCATGTGGTATCCGGAGAGGGTATCAAGGTTGATCCTCAGAAGATCGAGGCAGTTCATAGTTGGTCGCGTCCTACTTCAGCTATAGAGATCAGGAGCTTTTTGGTCCTAGCAGGCTATTATCGCCGATTTGTGGAGGGGTTCTCTTCTATTGCAGCCCCATTGACTAGATTAACTCAGAAGAATTCCCCCTTTCGATGGTCTGACGAGTGTGAGGCGAGCTTTCAGAAGCTCAAGGCAGCATTGACCTCAGCACTAGTTCTGGTATTGCCTTCCGGTTCAGGGATGTATACAGTGTATTATGATGCTTCACGCGTTGTCTTGGGATATGTGTTGATGCAGGAGGGGAGATTTATTTCTTATGCTTCGCGCCAGCTAAAGGTTCATGAGAAGAATTACCCTGTGCACGATTTAGAGTTGGCGGCGATTGTTCATGCTCTTAAGATTTGGAGGCACTAATTGTATAGGGTGTCCTGTGAGGTTTATACAGACCACCGCAGCTTGCAACACTTGTTCAAGCAGAGAGATCTTAATTTGAGGCAGCGCATATGGCTCGAGTTGTTGAAGGATTATGATATCACCATTCTTTATCATCCGGGCAAGGCAAATATGGTAGCAGATGCCTTGAGCAGGAAGGCGGAGAGTATGGGTAGTTTGGCTTATATTGCTACAGAGGAAAGACCTCTAGCCTTGGACATTTAGTCCTTGGCTAATCGCCTTGTTATATTAGACCTTTCAAAGCCTCACCGAGTTTTAGCACATGCGGTTGCTCAGTCTTCGTTATTGGGGCAGATTAAGGCCCGAAAGTTCGATGATCCGTACTTAGCAGATCTTCGAGAGACAGTGGTACAGGGTTGTGCCAAGGAGGTTACTATTGGCGAGGATTGTGCTATGAGACTTCAGGGCCGTCTATGTGTTCTTAACGTTGATGGCCTGAGGTAGAGGATTCTATAGGAGGCACACAGTTCTCAGTATTCTGTTCATCCTGGTGCTACGAGGATGTATCGTGATTTGAAGCAGTATTTTTGGTGAAGGCGGATGAAGAGGGACATTTTGGAGTATGTGACTAGATGTCTTAATTGCCAGCAGGTGAAGTATGAGCACCAGAGTCCAGGAGGCCTACTTCAGCAGATGCCCATTCTTGAGTGGAAATGGGAGCGCATCACTATGGACTTCGTGGTTGGGTTACCTCGGACTTTGCAGAAAGTTGACGCGGTTTGGGTCATTGTGGATAGATTTACCAAATCGGCACATTTCATTACTGTAGCTAATACATATACTTATGATAGGTTAGCCCAGATCTACATTCAGGAGATAGTCCGGTTGCACGGTGTGTCGGTGTCCATTATATCAGATCGAGGTCCTCAGTTCACCTCGCATTTCTGGAGAGCATTGCATAGTGAGATGGGCACCCAGATAGATCTCAGCACGACATTTCATCCTCAGACTGATGGCCAGTCGGAGCGTACAGTTTAGATATTGGAGGACATGCGTGATTGACTTCGGAGGTTAGTAGGACCAGTTCTTGCCTTTGGCGGAGTTTGCTTACAATAATAGTTATCAGTCCAGCATCGAGATGGATCCATTTGAGGCTTTGTATGGTCGGCGATGTCATTCCCCTATCGGGTGCTTTGAGCCTCGTGAGGCTAAGTTATATGATACCGACCTGGTAAGGGATGCTTTGGAGAGGGTGAAGTTTATTCAGGAGAGGCTCCGCAGAGCACAGTCTAGTCAGAAGAGTTAGCGGATCCGAGGGCATGTGATGTATCATTTATGGAGGGAGACAAGGTTCTGTTAAAGGTCTCGCCGATGAAGGGTATTATGAGGTTTGGGAAGAAGGGCAACTTGAGCCCGAGGTTTATAGGTCCCTTCGAGGTGTTGAGGCGAGTTGGGGAGGTTGATTATGAACTAGACTTACCTCCTAGTTTATCAGGAGTTCATCTGGTCTTTCATGTATCCATGCTCCTAAGGTACCACGCTGACTTCTCTCATGTGGTTGATTTCAGCACTATTTAGTTGCATGAGAGGTCGAGCTACGAGGATGAGCCAGTTGCTATTATCGATAGACAGGATCGCCAGTTGAGGTCCAAGAGAGTTTCTGCAGTGAAGGTCCAGTGGAGGGGCCAACCAGGCAAGGAAGCGACCTGGGAGTCCGAGGAGGATATGCGGAACAGATATCCGCACTTATTCAGCACATCAGGTATGATTCTAGACCCGTTCGAGGTCGAACGTTTGTTTAAGAGGTGGAGACTGTAACGACCTGACCGGTCGTTTTGCGTTATCGGACCCCATTCCCCTAAATGAAATTTCCCATAGCGGCTTATTGTGGATTATGACTTGTGGGGGCGGGTGGTCCGGGATTCAGAAGTGTTTAGAGCAATATTGGAACACTTGGTTCCTTCAGGTTGGCCTTTAAGGCCAAGTTTGACTTCGGTCAACATTTTGATCCAACAACCTCGGAATCGAGTTTCGACGGTTCCGGTAGCTTTGTATGATGATTTCGGACTTGGATGTATGTTCAGAATGGGTTTTGGATGACCCGAGAGCGCTTCGGCACCCAATATCGAAATAAGAATTTCCTTAAGTTAATATTGTGGTTTGGGACATGTTTTGTGTTATCGAGGTCCGAACGGAATTCTGAGACCGAGAATAGTTCCTTTATGTCATTTATGACTTGCCTGCAAAATTTGGTGTCATTCCGAGTAGTATAGGTCGGTTCTGTGCATTGTTAGCAAATTCTAGAACTTAAGGTTCAAAGTTTGATTCAATTTGATTTTGGGGTCGGATTCTTAGTTTAGTTATTGTTTTTCACGTTTCGAAAATTTGAGCGAGTCCGTATCATGAATATAGACTTTCCAGTGCCTTTGGACGACCAAGGGGCTCGGGTGAGTTTCGGACCCCTCGGAGCTAATTTCAAAACACCAGAAATTCCAGGTCTAGTTAACTTCTCCGCGTTCGCGGAGGGGTTACCGCGTTTGCGAAGAAGGAACTAGGCAAGGGTGGTGAATGCCATGTGCATTCGTACAAAAGGCACCGCGATCGCGATGGGTTGGGCTCCTGACCCAGTGCGTTCGCACACCTCCCCCGCGTTCGCATAGAGCCCGGCCATTGGGCCAGCCCAGCTACCCCTTAACCTGTGCGTTGCAGGGCTCCCTCCGCGTTCGCATAGAAGGCCCATGTGGGCCTGATCATTTAAGGCATCGCGAACGCATTGCCCAGGTTGATTTCGCATAGAGGAAACCACTGGGCAGTGTGTTTTTATAGCGGGATTTAATTCATTTTCCTCATTTTCTTCTTCTTCTTCCTTGAGACGATTTTTAGCATTCAAGAGGGGAAAATGACCTAGTTATTGAAGGTAAGTAAATTCTACCCTAATATTAGTTTAATGCATGAATTACTAGTTAAATTAACTACCTAATTAGTGAAAGTTAAGGATTGGGGTAGTAACTTAGGGCTTTTGAAAATTTAGAAAATTACTCGTGCATTGGCTATGAATTCATACAAAAATCATATATTAACAATCCTTAGGGTATGGGTGAGTGTTTCCTTCGAGAATTTTCAGAATACGAGCATGCGGGCCCGGGGTTGGATTTTGGGATTTCTTCAAGAATGATGAATTTGACTAAACACATCATGCCTTGTGTTTTACTTGAAATGAACTATATGCTTAATAAATTAAATGTTACATGCGGCTTATTTCCCTGAGATCATGGAATTTGAGAAAACTTTTAAGGAATTTTTTACTGAAAAGTAATTTAAAAAGGAATATTGTGTGTGCATGTGACTGCTTCGCAATTTACATTCCGCGAGCAGAGTATGATTTCCCCCACTCTTATGGGAACTGGTCGTACGCCTCGGCGGATTAGAAGATGCACTTATGGTTCGTGCTGTTCGATCCTCGGCAGTGCATAGAGATGATTGCTTTATGGCAGAGATACACTTATGGTTCGGGCCGTTCGATCCTCGGCAGTGCATCGATGTGAGTACTTTATGGTAAGGTGCACTTATGGTTGGGGCCGTTTGACCCTCGGTAGTGCACGGATACGACTATCCTATGGCCCAGGCCGGTTTTCCTTATCCTGTATGCGCATGATTTATTTGTTACTAAATTCATGGACATTGATTTGACAGATATTTGGGGGAAGGTGAAGTAGTAGTTGTTTATTTATTTCCAGTACTTCCCTTGGATTTCAGTGCCTTATATATATATATATTTTGTTGCTTCACTGCCTTTACATGCCTACTGTTTTCATCATATTATGTTAAATTATATTGTTGGACCTTAGTTAGTGTCCAGTCGACCTCTTGTCACTACCTCTTCAAGGTTAGGCGGGATACTCACTGGGTACATATATATTTATGTACTCATGATACACTTCTGTACTTAATTGTAGAGGTTCCGAGGCTGGTGCATCTGATTGTCAGACCAGAGCTCGATTCTGATTATTGACGGACCTGACTTCACGATGAGTTGCTTTCCCCTGGCGATCTCCGGCAGCACCATGGGGTTTCTTTTGCTTACTTCCCGTCTATTTCTTTCAGATAGTGGGAATGTATATTATATCTTTTGTATATTCTTTTAGTATGCCCGTAGGACTTGTGACACTAGTTTCTGGCACACACGTGATAGTTATTATGGATTACAGGTCTTTATATATATTGGCTCACGCCTCCTCATGACCATTTTTTATTAAAAACTGGCTAATTATCCTTGTCAATTTATGTCTTAAGTTTTAAAACTTGAGTATATGTTGAAATGTTTAATCCAATAAGAAAGAACCCTTAGTAAATTGAGTGTTGGCTTGCCTGACCCTGCTGTTGGGCGCCATCAGGACCTAAGTTAGGATTTTGGGTTGTGACAATGGTAATTACAATTATATCTGATTTTGTGGTTTTAAAAATATGTGATTTATTTTAATACTAGTTGTTTAGGCAATAGATGCTAATTGAGAGTTAATAAAAATGAGATAAGAGAAAAGGATAATGGAATTTTTCAAACCGAGCAGTTATGAGACGGGGTCTCGAGCTGGCCAAAACTGGGCCTCGGAGTCGAACTCGAGAGTTCCACATGGGGTGATTGATGAAGGATTAAAACCTTATGGGCCTTGAATATGGCCTATTTATGATCAACAATAAGAAATAAGTGAAGAACAATCAAGGAACACGATGAATTGAAAGCAATAAATCAAAGGAACAATTGTAGAGAATGTTTGAGTTAGAGAGAAGAGAATATTCTTGTTCTTGTATTGAATATAATATATCTTACAAAATGACAAGGGTTTACTTTATATAAGAGAGGGAACACCAACATAGTACATGTGTAATTATTACAAAGAAATGCAGTTGGTATAACTATTTAATGTCACGGTACAGACTTGTACTATTCTTGCGAACTTGGTCAGCTTTAACCACGTGCCTTTTGGGAATTTCCCGCTTTTCCATGATGGTCATCGATTTATAACGCCTCGAGGTTGAGCTTGAATAATCCACGATATGCTTCCTCGATGTTAAACCTCGAATTAGGCTTCGAGCCCTCTGAAGACGGGCTATGAAATGCCATAATGATCATAAAATCAGGCTCTCCAATTTTAGCCGTATACAGATAGTCCCCGCGTTTCTTAGAATGAAGTGATAAGAAACAGTATTGAATTCTTGCCTCTTCGATATCCTCATTATGACATCAGCCTCATCAGAACATTAAATGACGTGACGTAAAGGCTGTGCAGAGGTCGCTGTCAGCACGATTATCGAGAAGCCCATGAACTGCTATTGGTTCGACCGTTCCGCTTCTCAAACATGCCCAAATGGCTTCTATAAATACATCAAGTGTTTGCCTTTCACACTTTTACAACATCTTCAAGTCTTCAATATTTAGCTAACAGTTTTCTGCTTTCATCCTCTTTCTGCGCTTTCTTCTTCCTCCTCTTCCTTTGAAACTCAGTTACATTCATGGACAAGACCTCCAAAACGGTACCTCAAAAAGAGGGAACCATTTTTTCCACACGCCCGACTAAGGGCAGATAGAAAACACCTCCTAGTATCAAGCAGTGTATTCCTGGTCCCTTTGACACTATCTCTGATATTACAATCGAGAAACCCCCTTCTACACCGGGCCGATGCGAGCCCATGTCTCGTTACATAAGTGTGGTGACCGATACAAAGAGAGTAAAGATAGACTGTCGTTGGGGGGAGGCGGCGCAAGTAGAAATCCCCAAAGCTGACGAAATCATAGTAACACTTAAAGCCGACTTCCTTAGAGTATATACATATTCTCTCACTCTAGGACCCATAGATTCTTCATCTTCACCGATAGGTCCGGTGATTCTCGACTTCTGTCGTCAATACCAAGTGACACTCGGTCAAATTTATCCTTCTTTCTGGAGGATTGTCTACATGATCCGATATATATCCAACATGGTCGAGGGAATGACTTTCACCCTCGATCATTTGATCATATTGTATAGCCTTCATCTCTTCCGAGGGGGTTTAATCAAGCTACACCATCGATCCACCAAAGCATTTTTTGCCAGCATCGACGAGGACAAAGACCGGGGATGGATGAGTCGGTTTGTCAGAGTCAGAACCTCGGACCTTATCCATGCTGATAGGATGCCATTCCCGGAGGAATGGAACATGAAGCGTAAGTGACTCCACATCGAGTATGTTTTATCACCCCTTTCTCTTCTTCCGATTTGACCTCCTTCTTATTTGATTGATTTTCCTCTGATTGTGTAGCCACCGTTTGGTTCCCCAGAGCGGTCCAGGACCTCCTGAGATGGATCAAACTCTTAGACGCCACTATGCCACCGCGAAGCACGATATGCTTTTATTGCCGTCATTTCCACATTCTTTGTAAGTATTCTTTATGGCGGTAAGTTCGATACATCATGCATGTACAGGACTCGGGGAAAACGTGTCAATGAGACCGCCCCCTCCAGGTGAAGAAGAGGCTTCGAAACCCGCTAAGGACAAGAAAAAGAAAAAAGAGACACCGACGGAGTCTCAGAAACCCAAGAGAGCAAAGGCTCAGAAGCCCAAGACTGATGTTACGGTCCTAACATCGATGGTCGCTGAGAGCCTGTGTGCCGAGGAAGAAGATGATGATACCTTCCCTTTGGTACAAAGGGTAAAATGAAGCGTTGATGCTTCGAAAGTTGCTGGGCGGACGGCTGCTGAATCGGAGGTGGCCGATGCAGACCCGCCTCGTGTTGAAGACACCCTCGAGGAGGGTTTGGGTGCATTCCTCGAGCCGCTCGTCGGACATGGTACAGTCCATATTGGTGAGTTCGGAGGGCCCGTTTTTAAAAATTTTCAGGGGCGAGAGGAAGCCTGGATGGAAGTTGATGCTGCAGGAGGATTTCAATCGGGCCCGTCATTTTCTCCAGGGGAGATACGAGATGCCCAGGACAGGAATGACTCTAGTTTGGGGACCTCTCAGGGAGAGGGTGATACATTCAGAGATTACTTTGAAGGCATTGAGTAGGAGACCGATCTCGATTCCCCCGTCGCTCTTGATATACTATTTGTGCTTCAAAATTTTTACTCTTGTTTTTATAACTTTCTTCCTTTGAGTTGTAGGTCAAGAAGTTATATGACCAAGCTTTATCCAAGCTACATGATGAGCTGACTTGCCGTAAGGAGGATCTCGAGAAGCTTACATCGGAGCTAAACGAGTTGAAGGCTCTGCATGCCCAAAAGAGGAGGAGTTGGTCGACCTCCGGGAACGCTCAGAGAGAGCGTTCCAAGAGAGGGCCGACTTCATAGAGTAGGTAATCTGGTACCTATGAACTTGTCCCATTGCCATAATTGGTGCTAATTATCTTGTCTTCTATATTTGCAGATTGGGAAAAAGGATGTCCTAGTGGGGAAACTTCGGGAGGAGGTCGTGGCCAAGGACGCCGAGATCAGAGGGATTTTCTTTGGGGAGAGCTAGCCTCGACCCAGGATCTCCTTCGAAGTTCTCAAGAGGAGGTTGTCGCCTTATCCGCGGCCAAGTCTGAGGCCGATGAATTTGTTTCTTCATACAAAAGGGATGATGTTGCCGCAAATGATCGGGCTAGGGAGATATTCGAAAAGGCCGAGATAAAACTAGCTTGGGCCGTCGCTCACACTCGCTTACAAGCTAGGAGGCAAGCCTTCAAGGAAGCGAGCACCAAAGGTGTCGATCTCTCTGCCGAGATTGAAGAAGCCAGGGCCTTGGAGGAAGATTCAGCAATCTCAACTACTTCGGATGAGGGCTCTGGAAGCGACTCGGGAAGTAGTGAAGGCATAAAGTAGATTTACTTACTATTTTTGTTTTTTCTTTTTGTACATGGGATCCTCGGGGGAGCTTTGTAAAATACCCTTGTAAATATATTTTTTGGAATGCAAAAGATCTCTTCATTTCATATCTTCAAACTTTGCCCTGTGATGTTTATGCGAAAGTCAATCTTCGAGTTTTGATTTTAGCTCTTTGGAGCCCGTACTTGCAGTCACAGAGATCCCCGAGATCAGACACCTTCTCGAGGCTAGGTTCGTATGGGGGTTTCGATCCCTCAAACGCTGTATGACAACGCCATTCATGTAACATGACCGTGAAGTGACCGAGGTGACCCCGCCGGTACACTTCCCCGAAAGTTATAATGACTTTGTCAGAATTAATTGGTCTTCAAGGTAGATGAATAGTCGCCGCTTGTTCTATATATATGCTCGCTTCTTCTTCAGTTTAGGTTTTGCAGCTTGCAAAACTAGTTTTTTCTTTAAAGATTTCTTCCTTCTCTCAGCTCTTCTATTTCTTTAGTTCAAAACTTTTGCTTGAGCTTTCTTCCTCTTTATCTTTACTCAAATAGTTATGGCTACCGTGCCCATATTTGTTCACCAGGAAAAGGAAAGTTCTACCTCTGCTTCCCGCCCGGTCAGTGGTACACCGCCGGCGTTTGGCGAGCTAGCTTCGAGTTGTTTCTTCTCGAGGAAGGATTTTACGTTGGAGAGACCTCTCGATATTCAGGGCCATCGGGAGCATGCATCGAGGTTCATTCCATCAATAGGAGAGAAACACCTCGAGGCAGTCAGGAGAGATTGTGGATGGGGAGAAAAGGTGGTACTACAGGTACCTTCTCGGGAAGAGGGTATCATGGACCATGTAGAGGGGTTTTTGAATGTATACACGTACCCCTTTATGTTGGGCCCTCTCGACAGAGTCGTACTCGAGCTCAGTCGAAGATATCGAGTCACCTTGGTTCAGGTCCACCCGTCATTCTGGAGGATAGTGTTGATGACAAGGTTTTTTGCTGAGAAAGCCGAGCTCGAGTTTACCCTCAGCCATTTTATCATACTGTACCGACCTTTACATTACCGAGGTCTGATCACTCTGCGACGTTGATCCACCATGCCCTTTATCGCCAGTGATGAAGAAGGTGGGGACCTAGGGTGGATGAGTCAGTTTGTCCAAGTAAGGACTATCAATATTATTCCTGCGGAGTTCTTTCCATTTCCTCATAAATGGAATTTCACACGTAAGTGATACGTTGTATTTTATCATTTTTGTTCATAGTGGAGTCGGACTCTGTAAGAATATTTTCTTCATTTCTCCCAGCGATCCCATGGTTGCCACATGAGGTCCTCGATCTGGAGGATTGGACTCGGAAATTGGCAGCTTGCTCAACCTATGATGAATGCAAGTGGAGAGACTTGTCGAACGGCCGATGGGAAGAAAAACACCACGGTATGTGCTGTGTGGTTTTTTATTTAAGGGATACACCTTATTTTTTGTTTGATAATTTATTTGTTGCAGGCATTTGTGATTTCTGTGAAGTGAGGCCATGCCCTCTAGGGGAGGGGCAGGGACCTTCGGCTTCAGAGCCAGAGAAAGACAATAAAACGAAGGGATCCTCGAGAGATGATGATGCTCATAGTGAGGCAAGGCTAATCGATGCAACAGAAAAAGGTGATTGCACATCGATGGCTGGGATCGGGTTTCTCTCGAGGCACCTGAGCCTGCCGAACCCGAGGTCTCTATCCCTAGGAGAGCGGTTCCTCCTTTGCCACAGTCTTCTTCCCCCGTCGAAGGTACTTCGAGGGATAGGGATCTTCTGTCCTATCTTCTTCTCCCGTTGACCGTACTTCGAGTGATAAAGATCTTCAGCTGCTATCTTTTCTCCCGTCGAGGTACTTCGAGGGACATTTAGGTCCAGGGGCCGCCTAAATCAAGTGGAGCCTCGAGCGATCACGTCCCCTTCCAGGGTGGTTTGATTGGGGACGATGAGACCAGGCCAGTAGACGCACGCTCGGCGTTCGAGGAGGCTCCGCGGCTCTGTTCTGTGGTGAGCTTCGGTGATCTTGTTGGTTTTTCAGCTTTGTATTTTCATCTTTTGAACTGAAGCTTCTTTTTCATAGGCTTTTGACAAACTCAAGTCCGAGCTGCTCTAATGTGAGGCCAACTTGATGGAAGCCTTGGGCAAGGAGAAATCTCTCAGGCTTCTTTGTGATAAGAAGACAAGAGAGTTGATATATCTTCAATTGGAGATGAATCGAAGCTGAGATTATGAAGGCAATCTCGAGAAACAGGTAATCTTTATTTTGAGGGGGGTACATGTCTCTTTTCCCATCTTTGAGAGCTAATATTTGATATTTCAGTTGTAAAGAAAGACGAAAGCGCTTGAACACCTCTGGGGCAAAGTCGGCCAGATTAATTTTGAATGCAATGCTTTGAGGGCCCAGATAGATGCTCACGTTGTGGCCGAAAAGAATGCTTTGGCTAAGGATTCCGCTCTCGAGATACAGCTTCGAAATGCCCGAGAAAGCAACTCGGTCCAAACAAGCACAATTGCTGAGCTCGAAACAGATCTTTTGAAGATGAAGGCCGAGGTAGTGGATGCTCAAGTCGAAGACGAAGGGCTCCGAGTAAAGGCCGATAAGAAGGTGGTTTTTTACTTAAAATATGTTACTGAAGCTCGGGCAGAGTTGATGGGGGCCTTCGATAGAGAGAGAAGGAGAAATGACTACGCCTGATTTAGATCTCAGAGGGAGACCCTCGAAGAGATTCAGGCTAAAGGTTTCGATCTCTCGGAGGAGATAAAGCAAGCCAAGGAGGATGAGATCGAATCCAAATTCTTCATTTCCACTGAAGACGGACCTGATGTTTGAAGGCCTTCGAGGGAGTTGGCCCCGAAGGGCTGACGAGGCTATAGTCCCCAATGGGGAGAAAGGTCAAGTCCCCGAGAGTAGACTAGGTTTCTTACCTTTTTGTTTCATTGTATAGGGCTCTTTGTGAGAGCATTTTAAATGTATCCTTGCAATATATATGTAAAAAGAGACCTTCCAATTTTCCCTTTACATAAATTTCCATTTGCGTGTGTCTGCTTTTTCTGTTCTGTATTTCGATTCTTTTCAACAATTAGCCCGATGAATTGGTCTTCGAGGTAAAAAACCCTTGGGTTTATAAATTGGCCTTGAGGCTTTTTAGGCTGGCCCGTAGGCTCTTACGCATTGGCCTTTAGGCGCTTTAGGCTGGCCCATAGGCTCTTGCACATTGTCCCTTAGGCTCTTACGTATTGGGTCGGTACGACCTTTAATGTGGCTATAGTTTTCCCTCGTTAAAGACTTTTTTGAAGTTTTTGTGTTCGTCCGACTCTTCGACGGCTCAAAAGAACCTTGATTATGAGTCGTTATGTGACGATAAATGAGCACCTCGAAGGTTTTGCTCGATGGAAAATATTTTGAAGCCTTTTCATTTTTGGAGCTGATATGATCGAAGCTCGTTTTCTTATGCCGAGGTTAGCCTGATTAACCGGTTCTTTTTGAAGTATTTTCGAAGTAATTGGAGTCCTGTGATTTTATGGCGACGGTTGAACGTCTCCGAGTCGTGTTGGTTTGGACGGAGCCTTGTGATCGTGATCATTGTATTTGGCCGTAGCCTTTTAGTCCCTGAGTGAGATATCACGGCGTCTATATCGAGGGTATGCCTTTTTAGGGGTCTTACAAATTCGAATATATAGCCTTGACTTTGATATAGGGATTATGCCTTTTTAAGGTCTTACAAATTTGTACATGCCTTGCTTGAGGTCTTATAGGTTTGTACATGCATTGCTTGAGGTATTACATGTTAGCTATTGCCTTATTGAGGGCTTATGAGCTCGAAGTTTCCGAACCTGAGGTCTTATGGCTTCGATTTTTTCATGGCTCGATGGGGTGACTATCGGTGACAGTCCCTAGGACATCGAAAGTTTTTGGCTTTGGAGATGTTCCTTGTGAAAATAGCAAACTTTTTGATGTTGCCTCATTGAGGTCTTATAAACTTGATATTGCCTCATGGAGGGCTTACATTGGTTCCTCATAGAGGGCTTATGAATTTGAACATGCCTCGTTGAGGTCTTACACGTTGCCTTGTTGAGGGCTTACAAGTTTGAGCATGCCTCGTTGAGGTCTTACAGATGCGATATTGCCTCATTGAGGGTTATGAGCTCGAAGTTGCCGGCCCTGAGGTCTTATGGCTTTGAGTTTTTGATGTCAGTCCCCAAGTGTTCGAGACATTTCTGTCCCTGGGGTCGTTTCTTGTGAAAATAGCAAACTTCTTTGAAGCGCGAAGTGTTTTGATGATAAAATATTCTCCTTCGATTACTTGGTACAAGTATACATGTTTTCGCCATCTAGGGTTCGATTATTCTGCGCGGACACGGTTCATTCGACCGTTTGGTCCGATACATCATTTTCTTCTCGAGACCCTCTTTGGCATATTTTAATTTCTTTGAGGAGGTGATCTCTCGTGAGGGTGCCCCTTAGTATTTGAAGTTGATCGAAGAGAAGCTTTGAATACTTGATGATTTCTCCTTAGGTAGCATATGGATGTTGCCTCGTTAAAAACCTCGTCGGTAAAACCCATTTGGGACAAAATACGATATGAGGGAAAAAGAGCGCAATGCATGATTTAAAACCTAAGGCCTTCGAGCTGGAGGTGCTTCGATTCCTTTCAATCGAACACCTGCACATAGGTTAGTGTAAAATGTGAATGAAAGAGGGAGAGGATTTTACCTTAACTGTGGTGGCGTTCAAGTCTAGATATGCTTCAGTTACTCGTTCTGAGGACGTGGCACGGTCTTTTATTCGTTCATCCGAGGATGTAGTTTGTGATTGCTACTCGGCTGTTTTGCTCGTTCTTTGGCTCCTTCAATGTAGAAGGTGTCAGTGCTGGTGCCTCATCGTGCAGTGCGAACATTTATTTTTCTACGTGCTGCTCTCCTTACACTATTTTTACTCCATCCTTCATAGGAACCTTCATTATTTGATGAAGGGTTGACGGCACCGCCCTCATACTGTGAATCCATGGCCTTTCAAGCAAAGCATTGTATCTCATGTCACCTTCGATGACATGAAGCTTGGTATCTTGAATTGTACCAGCGACGTTGACTGGGAGGATGATTTCCCCTTTCATTGTCTCGCTCGCCATGTTGAATCTGTTGAGGAATCAAGAGGCGGGCACGATCTGGTCGAGCAATCCGAGTTGCTCTACCACCCTCGACCTAATTATATTGGTTGAGCTACCTGGATCCACGAGCACACATTTAACCTGAAATTTATTCAAAATAAAAGAAATTACCAGTGCATCATTATGAGGTTGAGATAAGGTCTCGATGTCCTCTTCGCTGAATGAAAGAGCATATTCAGGTATGTAGCTCCTAGTTCTCTTTTCCCTGGTGATGGATACTTTTGTTCGCTTGAAAATGGGTCCCTGAGGGATGTCGGCTCCTCCAATAATCATGTGGATGACGTGTTGTAGTTCTTTTGTTTCATTTTTCTTGTTCACCTCTCTTTCCCGAAATTGGTTTTTAGCTCAGTCGCTGAGGAACTCTCCAAGGTGCCCTTTGTTAACCAGTCAGGTTACCTCTTCTTGAAGCTGTCTGCAATCCTTAGTCCTATGACCGTGAGTGACGTGATATTCGCATATCAAGCTAGGGTTCCTTTGTGAAGGATCTGATAGTACGGATTTTGGCCACCTAGTGTCTTTGATTTTACCTATGGCCAATACAATGTCTGAAACATCAATGTTGAAGTTGTACTTAGATAGCCGGGGTGCCTTTATCGGCCCTGTGTGCCTGTCAAACCCTGCTTTGTTCACGAGTCCCTAAGGATTCTGGCCTCGATCCATCCTTCGGTCACTTCGAGGTATGTTGCGCCTCAGAATATTTCTCCGATTTTTTATATACGATTGATACCTTTCTTTGTTTGGCCTCGGCTCTCTCTCTAGAAGCCTCGATTTCCTTGCTAAGAGCCTGTTGGGATACACCGAGCCCGAGGGGGCTTCCAATTGGTCATCCTCGACTATGCTCTTTGACTGATACATGTTGTGTACATCCTCCCAAACTACGATGGGATCTGATTAAGTGTTGCTTCAGCTGCTTTGAAGTTATTGAGATTCATTCATTCAAGCCCTGAGTGAAGGCTTGCACTGCCCAATCATCAGAGACCGGTGGTAATTCCGTTCATTCCAATTGGAAGCGGGATACGAACTCCCTTAACATCTCATTCTCTCTTTATTTGATTTTGAAGATGTCAGATTTCCTCGTAACGACCTTGATGGTACCAACATGCTCCTTCATAAAAGAGTCTTCCATCATGGCAAACGAATCTATCGAGTTCAGGGGTAGGTTATGATACCACATCATGGCCCCTTTGGACAGTGTTTCTCCAAATGTTTCAATATGACGGATCCAATCTCGTCATCTTTTAAGTTGTTCCCTTTCACAACACAAGTGTAAGCAGTAATATGCTCATTGGGGTCCGAGGTCCCATTATACTTCGGGAAATCGGGCATTCTGAATTTCTTCGGGATGGGCTTTGGAGCCGCACTCGATGGGAATGGCTTTTGCACGAACTTCTTTGAATCTACACCCTTCAGAATCGGGGGTGTACCTGGGATCTGATCGACCCTCGAGTTATAGGTCTCCAGCTTTTTGTCGTTAGCTTCTATCTTCTTTTCGCCTGATTCAATCCTCTTTGTGAGGTCCTCGAGCATCTTCATGATAGAGGGGTCGGATGTTGACCCATTATTGCTCGACCTTTCTGGTGCATGTTCGACAAGAGGAGCCGCTTTCGGTGGTGCTGTGCTTGGAGTTTTTTTATGGCTTTGTAGTTGAGCAATATCCACTTGTTGTGCTTGCAACATCTCAAAAATGACATGAAGGCTAACTTCACTTTCCTCTTGAGCAGGGGCTCTCTGTGCTTCATGTTGGTCTGCTTCGCGCACACTTTCTTCTGTATGAGAGCTTACATCAATATGTCGAGCGGTGTGTGATCCTTCATCGATGGGTATTCGTATTGGTGCCATTTTAGGGTTTTATGGCGGTGCACCGGGGCCTGAAGCAGCTGCACCGTTCTCTAAATGATCCTCAGGACCGATGTTTTCATGTGCATTCACTGAGTTAGACATTTTCTGACCTGAAATTGAAGATTCTTAGACAAGAAAAAGTGTAAAGAATAACTTGTGTTTTTAGAAAACCAGCACTAAAACAATCACTATTATTTTTAGCCCCATGGTGGGCGCCAGACTGTTTACCGTGAAAAATGGTAATTACAATTATATCTGATTTTGTGGTTCTAAAAATATGTGATTTATTTTAAGACTAGTTGTTTAGGCAATAGATTCTAAGTGGGAGTTAAGAAAAACGAGATAAGAGCAAAGGATAATGGAATTGTGCAAACCGAGCAGTTATGAGACGGGGTCTCGAGCTGGCCGAAACTGGGCCTCAGAGTCGAACTCGAGTGCTCGACAAGGGGCGATCGATGAAGAATTAAAAGCTTAATGGGCCTTGAAATGGCCTATTTATGATCAACAATAAGCAATAAGTGAAGATTAATCAATGAACACGATGAATTGAAAGCAATAAATCAATGGAACAATTGTAGAGAATGTTTGAGTTAGAGAGCAGAAAATGTTCTTGTTCTTGTATTAAATATCATATATCTTACAAAATGACAAGGGTTCCCTTTATATAAGAGGGGGAATCCCAACATAGTACATATGTAATTATTACAAAGAAATGCAGCTGGTACAACTATTTAATGTCAAAGTACGGATTTGTACTATTCTTGCAGACTTGGTCAGCTTTAATCACGTGCCTTTTCAAAATTTCCCATTTTTCCATGATGGTCATCGATTTCTACCGCCACGAGGTCGAGCATGGAAATTACTCGATATGCTTCCTTGATGTCAAACCTCGAACTTTGCTTTGAGCCCTCTAAAGATGGGCTATGGAATGCCATAATGATCATGAAATTGCGCTCTCCGATTTTAGCCGTATACAATACCCGAATCCACCGAGAAGGACCTGCTCATCAAGAACATGGCGGAAGAGCTCAAAAAGCTTACTGGCAGAGTTCAAATTGTCGAAGGGAGTAAAGGCATTGAGAGTTTGAATTATGAAGATTTGTGTATTCATCCGGATGTAGAACTGCCAAAGGGTTAGAAACCTCCTAAGTTCGAAATATTTGACGGGATTGGCGATCCAAAGGTGCAATTGAGAACGTATTGTCACAAGCTTGTAGGGGTTGGCAAGGATGAAAGAATCTGCATGAAGTTGTTCATGAGGAGCCTCACTGGAGATGCCCTGTCCTAGTACATCAGTCAGAACCCAAAGAAATGGGTTAATTGGGTGAGCATGGCATCAGATTTCATGGATCGGTTCAGGTTTAACACAAAAAAAATGCACCAGACGTTTTCTACATTCAAAATAATAAGAAGAAGCCAATAAAAACTTTCTGCGAGTATGCTACTCGAGGGAGGTCTGAAGCTACAAAAGTAAGCTAGCGCTGATAGAAGAGCAGATGAATAAGTTCTTCGTCAGAGCTGAGGATAAGCAGTACTACGAAAGACTGATGGTTATTGAAAACCAAAAATTTTGTAACATCATCAATTTGGGAGAAAGAATAGAATAAGGGATCAAAAGCGGAATGGTGACAAATTTTGAAGCACTCCAAGCCACCAATAAAGCCTTACAGTCAGGAGGTATCTCCAAGAAGAAAGCAGTAGGTGCAGTGATGGTAGCCCAAGGTCCAAAGTCTCCTCTTACATTCCAAACACCCCCACCCACATATTAGCATTCACCTCCCAGATACCAACAACCTACCACCACTTACCATACTTATAAAACCCAACCAACATACTAATACTCACCACCAGCCCGCCAAAACTACCAAAAACCTAGACCATATTTTGACTGTAGATCACCCAGACAATACGCCCCAATTGCTGAACTCATAGACCAAGTGTACGAGAGACTTAAGGCTGCTGGTTATCTCACTCCCATTCCCGTTTTTGCTATGGAAAAGTCCTCCCAGTGGATTAATCCAAATAAGACATGTGCATATCATTCAGGCATGAAAGGTCATACTATTGATGAGTGTCGTACTTTGTAGGATAAGATTCAGACATTAATTGACACCAAATTTCATACAGGCAAAGGAGGATGCACCCAATGTTCGTAACAATCCTCTCCCGGATCACAAGGGTGAAGGGGTAAACGTGATAGAGACCGATGAAGAATGGGACTCGGAAGGGTCAATTGGACTCATTTAAGAAGGGGATAATCCTAAAATATCTCCAGTCACTCTCACACCTATCGTGGTAAAAAATCAGGCACCAATTGAAGCTGATGTAGCTGCACCAACTCTGTTTGAGGTTGAAGTGACAACACCCTTCACCGTGATGGTAGCACCCATGTTGTTTTTTAAGTCTAATTATATACCTTGGGACTATGTTGCAGAAGCATGAAGGAAAGGAAAGGCAAAAATGGAAGAAACAGGTGCAGCACAAGGCATGACCAGAACTAGTAGGGTTTACACACCCGATCATTTGGGAGGAACAAGCAAAGAATCCGCTTCTAAGCCGTCTGTCATTGAGACTGGCCCAGATGATCATTGGAGAAAGGTGCGGGCAATAGAATATTCTGTGGTTGACCATCTAAACAAAATCCCTGCTCAAATATCCATTTTATCACTGTTGCAAAACTCTGAGGCCTATAGGAATGCCTTGATGAAGGTGTTGAATGAAGCCTATGTACCCAATAACATTACTAGTGGAGAGATGTCAAACATGGTAGGGCAAGTATTGGAAAGCCACAAGATCACTTTTCATGAAGACGAGCTGCCACCAGAAGGATTAAGTCACAACAGGGCACTGCATATCACAGTGCAGTTTGAGGACAAATTCATTGCCAGGGTCCTGATAGATGGGGGTTCGAGTCTCAACATCTGTCCACTAACTACTTTGAAAAGGCTGGGTAAAGGTCTGCACGAGATACGGGTAGGGAGTATGAACGTGAAAGCATTTGATGGGTCTCAAAGGGCCACAATTGGGGAGACCAACCTCAGCCTACAGATGGGCCCGACCTATTTTGATGTTGAGTTTCAAGTGTTGGATATATCCTCTACATACAATCTGTTATTGGGACGCCCTTGGATACATGTCGTTGGGGCCGTAGCTTCTACTCTACATCAGGCCGTGAAGTTCGAGTGGAACCATCAGGAAGTAATTATCCATGGGGACGGAAGTAATCCCATTTACACCAATCAAAATGTTTCGGTCGTCAGGAATAGAAGGAAGTTGGGTGGAGAAATATACCATCGCATCGAGCACGTCAACTAATTGAGAAAGACAAATGGTGGAGCAGTAAGATAGAAAGAATATTGGCATGGACAGGAATGAACATGGCAAGGATCTCGGCAAGAATCTCTAGGGGATCACCAAACCAATACATCTAAAGCGTCACGACACAAATTTTGGTCTCGGGTATGAATACACCTGGCACGAGTATCAGAATTGGTCGTCACCATGGCGTGGTCCTTATTACCCTCTAGAGCAAAAAGTACACAATTTGAGCCAGTCATTTCATCAAGCTGACATGATGTGGGGGTCCGAAGAAGATGAAGTTCTAGCCGTCATAAGGGATCTGTTCGTGGATGATGAAGACATGGATTTCAGTGCGATAGTTGAGGAGGAGGAGGAAGGACTTATTATTCAGACAATAGAGAAGGGAGTTGTTCTCAAGAATTGGACTGCTGCACCATCAAGGGCCCGTCGAATTCCTGGGTAGACTGGCAATTAACATCATTTATTTTAGAAAGCAATTTTATGGGAATTTAAGACATTTTTAGTATTTTGTTTTTTTAAACGTTTTCGTTTTGAAATAATTGCTCGAATCATAGAACTGCATTTGTTTGACGTTTTCAATATTGATCAATGGATTGTTGTTTTAGTATTTATTATCCTTTGCATTTTCTCTCTACAGCGTTATTATTACTTACCCTGATGAACCTACAACCGTGACATGTAATGAGACAACGCAACATAAGGATAGTGATTCAGAGGATCAGAAAGAGGATATAATACCTGAGGAAATTGTTAGAGAAGTGGAAAATTTTGAAAACAAGCCTAAGTCCAATTTGTATGAGACTGAAATGGTTAATTTAGGAGACTCTGAAACAGTCAAGGAAACTCGTGTAAGCATTTACCTATCACCGTAGGGAAAAGAAGAATACATCCGGTTTTTGAAAGAGTACGAGGATATTTTTGCATGGTCCTATGATGACATGACCAGTTTGAGCACGTCCATAGTGGCTCATAAACTACTAACCAACCCTATGTGTCCGCCTGTAAAGCAGAATCTCAGATAGTTCAATCCAGACATGAGTCTGAAAGTAAAAGAGGAAGTCACCAAGTAGAGCAAATCCAAGTTTCTTAGAGTGGTTGAATATACAACCTGGTTGGCTAACATCGTGCCAGTCCCCAAGAAGGATGGAAAAGTCAGAGTATGTGTCGACTATCGGGACTTAAACAGAGCAATTCCCAAATATGATCTCCCGTTACCTAATATACACACACTGATTGACCACTGTGCCAAGCATGAACTCCAATCCTTTGTGGATTGCTTCGCGGGATATCATCAAATCTGGATGGATGAGGAGGATGCCAAAAAGACACTCTTTAATACACCATGGGGAGTGTATGCTACAAAATGATGTCGTTCGTCCTAAAGAATGTCGGAGCCACTTATATGAGGGCCATGACAATCATTTTCCACGACATGATACATAAGAAGATAGAGGTGTAAGTGGACGACATCATCATAAAATCTAAAAAGGGTACCGATCACATAACAGATTTGAGGAAATTCTTTGATCGACTTCAAAGGTAGAATCTGAAACTGACTTCCGCAAAATGTGCCTTTGGAGTCCCTGCTGAAAACTTTTAGGGTTCACCGTCAGCCGCTGAGGAATTGATCTAGACCCTTAAAAGGTCAAGGCTATCCAAGATTTTTCACCTCCGAAGAACAAGAAAGATGTGATGAGTTTCTTAGGGTGTCTCAATTACACTAGTCGTTTCATAGCACAATCAACTGTGATCTGTGAACCAATTTTCAAAATGTTGAAGAAAGACGCTGCAACGAGTTAGACTGAAGAATTCCAGAAAGCCTTTGACAAGATCAAGGAATATTTGTCCAAACCATCGGTCCTGGTCCCACCGGAACCTGGGAGACCTATGCTACTCTATTTATCTGTACTAGATGGGGCTTTTGACTGTGTCTTAGGACAACATAATGATACGGGAAGAAATGAGCAGGCCATATACTATCTAAGTAAGAAGTTCACCCTAAGAAGCGCAGTATTCTTTGCTGGAACGCACCTGCTGCGCTCTCACATGAATAGCTCAAAAGTTGAGGCACTACTTATGTGCCTACACCACACATCTCATATCAAGGATGGATCTGCTAAAATACATCTTCCAGAAACCCATGCCTACATGGAAGTTGGAAAAATGGCAGATATTGCTGAGTGAGTTCGACATCATATATTTAACTCAGAAAGCGGTCAAGGGGAAAGAATTAGCGGATCATCTGGTAGAAAATCCTGTAGGTGGAGAATACAAACCACTAAAAACATATTTTCCCAATGAAGAGGTATCATTCGTAGGAGAAGATATCACTGAAACCTACGATGGTTGGAGAATGTTCTTCGATAGGGCTACAAATTTCAAAGGAGTGGGTATTGGAGCAGTTTTAGTATCAGAGACAGGTCAACACTATCCAATATCCACAAAGCTCAGGTTTCCATATACCAACAATATGGCAGAATATGAGGCTTTCATCTTAGGACTCAAGTTGGCCATTGACATGAATGTTCAGGAATTGTTGGTAGTTGGTGATTCAGACCTTTTGGTACACCAGGTTCTAAGAGAATCGGCTACAAAGAATACCAAAATATCGTCGTATCTATACTATGTACAAGAATTGATGAAGAGATTCACAAATAAAGAGTTCAAACATGTTCCGAGAATCCAAAATGAGCTCGCAGATGCATTGGCCACTCTATCTTCCATGATACAACCCTCAGACAAGAATTTCATCGATCCTATTCCAGTAGGGATCCATAATCAGCTAGCTTATTGTGCTTATGTTTAAGAAGAAACTGATGGAAACCCATGGTTCCATGACATCAAAGAATATTTGGCAAAATGAGAGTACCCGGAGCGCGCAAATAATACTTAAAACCCCACACTCCGAAGATTATCCAACCACTTCTTCCAAAGTAGAGGAATTATGTACAGAAGGACTCCGGATCTGGGGTTATTACGGTGTGTCGACGCCAAGGAAGCATCCAAATTGCTCGAAGAGATACATGACGGAACCTGCAGACCACATATGGATGGCTTTGTCTTAGCTAAGAAGATATTAAGAGCAGGATATTTTTGGATGACTGTGGAAACAGACTGCATCAGATGTCCAAAAGTGTCATCAATGACAAGTACATGCTAATATGATACGAGTACCACCCAATGAACTCAATGCAACAAGTGCACCTTGGCCTTTATCCGCTTGGGGGATGGACGTCATCGGTCCAATCGAACCCGCCACGTCAAATGGGCACAGGTTCATTCTAGTGGCCATAGAATATTTCACAAAATGGGTTGAATTCGCATCTTACAAGGTTGTAACTAAGAAGGTCATCACAGATTTCATGAGGGATCATATTGTATGTCGATTCGGGGTGCCGGAATCAAACATCACCGCCAACACCGCCAAATTTAACAGTGATTTAATGAGATCCATGTGTGAAACCTTCAAGATCAAGCACAAGAATTCCACAGCATACAGGCCGCAAATGAATAAAGTCGTGGAAGCCGCCAACAAGAACATCAAGAAGATATTAAGGAATATGGTAGATAATAACAAACAATGGCACGAGAAATTACCATTTGTCTTATTGGGATATCTTACCACGGTTCGCACATAAACTAGGGCAACTCCTTACTTACTGGTCTACGATACTGAATCAGTCATTCCCGTCGAAGTAGAAATCCCTTCTTTGAGAATCATATAAGAGCCTGAACTCAGTGATGCAGAATGGATACGAAGTCGCTATGAACAACTAGCTCTCATTTATGGGAAAAGAATGAATGTGGTATGTCACGGTCAACTTTACCAGAACAGAATGTCCGGAGCTTTCAACAAAAGGGTCAGGCCTCGACAATTCACATCGGGGAAGCTGGTGCTAAAGTGGATCTTCCCGCATCAAGATGAAGCTAAAGGGAAATTTTCACCCAATTGACAAAGGCCTTACATGGTTCACAGAGTAATAACAGGAGGAGCGCTCATACTTGCAGAAATGGACGGAGAAATTTGACCAAAACCTATCAACTCAGAAGCAGTCAAAAGATATTACGTTTAGATTGTTTACAGTTCTTCATCTGATGTAACTGAACTACGCTTGACCCGATTTCCGTTTAAGAGGGGATACGTAGGCAGCCATGTGGGTTCAGTCACATCTCAATAAAATCTTCATTTTTCCACGGTCAGAAACTGGGGCAAAATTTTGAGGAGGACCCTCAAATTCTGAAGCAAGTCCGGCTAACTTCGTCAGACGTAGAGCAGTAAAAGAATTGCTTTTAAACTGGGGCAGAATTTTGAGGAGGACACAGTCATTAGTTCATCTAAATTACTTGATATTTCATAGTACTATATTTCAAATAACTGCATTCATCAAATGCACACATATTTTTCTCGAAAACTTTATTTTTATAAACAGCCAGATGTTGCCCGGGGTAACTCAAAATAGGATCTCAAGGCAGGAGCAAAGGCAAACGAGAACGCGAAAGCACGAACCAACCTCCCCCACAAAACTCACAATTTTTCTTTGGATGCAGGCGCAGTAAGATAATAATATCTGGAGACACATCAGGTCACTACCTTCAAGATAGAAAATTATCCATCCCAAGCATCTCCAGCTAATAAATACTCTACTTTCTCACCATCACTCATTGTTTTCTTGCACGAGGCTAAACACTGCCTTCGCCATTGCATAAGTCTAAGCACTGCCCTTCTTTGCATGAGACTAAGCATTATCTCCTATTTGCATGAGGTTAAGAACTGCCTCCCTAACTGCATAAGGCTAAGAACTGCCTTTCTTTGCATGAGACTAAGCATTGTCTCCTATTTTCATGAGGCTAAGAATTGTCCCCCTAACTGCATAAGGCTATGCACTGCCTTTCTTTGCATGAGACTAAACATTTTCTCCAATTTTCATGAGGCTAAGCACTACCTCCTTAACTACATAAAGCTAAGAAATGGCTTTCTTTGCATGAGACTAAGAATTGTCTCCTATTGGAATGAGGCTAAGAACTGCCTCCCTAACTGCATAAGGCTAAGAAATTCCTTTCTTTGCATGAGACTAAGCATTGTCTCATATTTGCATGAGGCTAAGCACTGCCTCCCTAACTGCATAAGGCTAAGCATTGCCTTTCTTTGCATGAGACTAAGCATTATCTCTTATTTGCATGAGGCCAAGCACCGCCACCTTAACTGCATAAGGCTAAGCACTGCCTTTCTTTGCATGAGACTAAGAATTATCTCCTATTTGCATGAGTCTAAGCCATGCATCCTCAATTGCATAAGACTAAGCATTGCCTTTCTTTGCATGAGACTAAGCATTGTCGACTATTTGCATGAGGCCAAGCACCGCGTCCTTAACTGTATAAGTCTAAGAACTGCCATTCTTTTCATGAGACTAAGCATTGCCTCCTATTTGCATGAGGCTAAGCCATGCCTCCTCAATTGCATAAAGCTAAGAACTGTCTTTCCTTCCGTCGAGACTAACCATTGTCTCCTATTCTTTGCATGAGGCTGAGCATTGCCTCCCTAATTGCATGAGACTAAGAAATGTCTCCTCTTCTTTCATGAGGCTAAGCATTGCCTCCCTATTTGCATAAGGCTAAGCATTGTCTTTCCTTGCATCAAGACCAAGCACTGTCTCCTCTTCTTGTATGAGGCTAAGTATTGCCTCCCAAATTGCATGAGGCTAAGCACTGTCTTTCCTTTCATCGAGACTAAGCATCATCTCCTCTTCTTTCATGAGACTAAGAATTTCCTCCTCAACTGCTTAAGGATAAGCATCGATATTCTTTGCATAAAACCAAATGCTATCTCTGTTTCTCTATTTAAAACCCAGCACTATCTTTTATTCACATGCGGCTAAGCATTGCCTAATCTCTGTCTTGTTTTACTTCACATACGACCGAGCATCATATCTTTGAATCTCATGGGCTGAAACATATCCATTTTTTCCAAAGTCGTCATAGTCCGAAGGCATCATCCTCATAGCCGGAAGACATCATTCCATGGCCTGAGGATCTCTAAATATTGCACATCATTATTCAAAGGATTCATGTTTCAGAGGAACCATTTTCATGGTCCGAGGACATAATTTCATGTCCTGCGAATCCCTTATCACATGATTCATGGCCCAGGACGTTATGGTCTAAGGACATCATCCTCACCGTCCAAATACAACTTTCATGGTCCAAAGGGAATTTGCATCATTTTTAAATTCTCGCCATAATCTATATTCTTGCATGCATCGTGTTTTAAGTTTTGCAGGTAACCCATGAAGTAAGCATTCTCTCAACAGGAGCAATCTTCGCTCCGATTTTCGTTCACGACGTTTATCCTGCAATTATTTCACACATAACCAATCACCACTAGTTACCCACATTTACTCGATAATCGTTCAGATATTCATTTTGAGATACATCCATAACATTTCAGATTCACATCCATGACTTCGCATAATTCATCTGATATTGTCCCACCCCAAAGAACCTTTTTCAAAACATATGACCATTCCTATAACAACTCCATCGGTCTCGTTCACCATTGGATATAGAACTATACATGGCTTGATTCCCATAACACCAGGGATATGTAGGCAACTCAGGAACCAAGCTTCAACCCCCATTGTTTCAAATCACACCATCCCTCACTCAATTCGGCCAAAATTGGTCATCATTTTCTTTACCCGACAACTCTTTCATCATCCTCGGGTAAAGAGGGGCAGCTGTTAATACCCAATTTTTCCCTCATATTTTTTTAGATATACATATACTTCCAAAATAGCATTTTTTTCATCATTACTTAGTTTACAAGCATTTTCTATAATTTTCATAATTTTTAGAGCTTTAAATTAATTTTCTTGTATTTAAACTATTTAAATATTTAGTAATTTATCCTTTTAAATTATTTTGTGATGACTTAGTTACCTACAATTATTATTTTTCACCTATAATATATGTTTCAAATATTTTTATTTCATTTCATATAATTACATTAGCATTTTTAAGCTATTTATCTAATTTTGGAATAATGACCTATATTCATACACAATTTCTCTTTATTTTATATTATTTGTGTCAAAATAGCATCTTTATATTTTATAATACTAAATCATTATTTTTAATCATTTTAGTGCACAATTATATTTTACTCATTTACTAATTATTTTGCTAAATTATGTATGTTTAAAGAATAGCCCAATACCTTAGCCCAGAACCCTAGCCAAAACCGAACTACCCTTTAAAGTTGACCCGATCGTGACCTACTACAAACGACTCGCCCCACTTATTCTCTAATCCAGAACATTGATCTCAACATCCATGATAACCCTACCCTTTTAAATTATATCAGCCCCAAACCCTAGCCTCATTCTTCAGAGACCGCCGCCTTCACACCCTCTCTTCTTCTCTCACAGAAACCCTAGCCGCCATATCCCGCATCTTCTCCGATTCCAAACCAAATATGGAATCAATCCATGATTTACTTACCTATTTTGTAATAATCTGATATTATATGTATGTCTATGGTGTTACTTAGTTCTTGCCCTATTTTTGGAAACAACTACTTCTCAAGAACGAGACAAATTTACCTTGATTTTGTGAAGATTTGGACGATCTTTCATCTAAATTCACGCTACAATGAACGATTCTTGCATTATTGGTTCGATTCAAGGCCGTTGGACCCAACTAGGGTTTTAGATTATTCCCTTTTCCCTTACTGAATTTTGATTGCATGTGATATTCTTTCCTTTCTTGTGTTTGACTGATGAATTTTCCTTGTTTGTTCGTTTAAATCTTCTACTATATAAACCCCTCCCCTAAATCCCCTTTAACAGACTTAGAATGTCCTAATCACTGCTACTGTTCTCACTATTCTCCTATTTCACTCACTCACTCTGTTACACTCAATACTCTATAAAAAATGTTGAATTCTTGGACGGCTGAAAGCAAAGGCCATTAAACGACCTCCTCCGATGCCAGCACTTCTCGGAGCCCATTCTCGAGGCTCTTGTGAACTCTGAAGCATCAGAGACCTGGGGTTCTTGCTACTATTTCTCTTTATTACTCTTTTGATTTTGCTACTGTTAGTGCTTTTAACCCTTGTAATCTTAAATTTTTTTCTTTCTGCATACCTATATGTGTTTGAATTACATGAGCATGATTTAATTGTGAATCCCAAATATCGCACTACTATGATAATGCTCAATACTATTTTGTCATTCTATGATAGTTGAACGCATGAGATAGTTTACTTCTTTGTCCTTAGCTTGAGTTAGGCTAATATGTATTCTTCACTACGGTTTGCACTTCTATGTTGATTCTTTATTTTCTAGAATGAGTTATGTAATGCAAGCCCATTTTTATATGAATCTGACTAGTGAATATATGTTGTTAGTTATAAAATTTCTTCATATTTTGTTTTGAATCTAGCATAACTCTATGTAAGTCACCCCCACTTTTAATGAACCCTTTAGTGTTAAGTCTTGTATCTTCTTGACTGATCTTTGTGTACTAGTCCCAACTATATGGAATACGGTTTTAAAGTTTGCTCTAAACATGTTCCCCTGCTATTATGTCACTCAACATGAGCCTCATACCCATTGGTGATTGACTAACATCTTAATAGTTACTTCAACTTGTTTTCCATGCCCTGTTTAAACCATTTTTTATGGCATAACTTAGACTTTCTCAGTTAATTAGTTTATTGTGTCAATCCCAGAATATCTACAGAGGCTATTTCATATGAGCTTGATATCATGCACTGCTTTGAATCTCTGCAACCATTTTCCATCGATTATGATCTTGTTTCTATGCTACTATGCTTCCCAGTATGCCTTTAGTTCATTTGATACACTGTCCTTTCAGTGATTTTCACAAGGTGTGTTCCCCATCATGTCTAAATACTGATTAACATGGCACTAGTATGTGTACTTAACTTAATTTGAACCTTTAGGTCTCAACTGGTTTAGTATCATGCATTTGTACATGATAATCTATGTATATCCTGCAAACCTGTTTCCTCCCCTAATTCTTTCAATATGAGGTTGTCTGTGTGGTACTTTGCTATGTGTGGAAATCCTGGTGAACCTACTAACCTGCTTGATTAGTTGCTCTGTATGATCAACTTAGTGTATCACTTAATTTATGTCCTTCCATAACTATCCACTCCCCTTACTTGCTACTCATGCTATTCTGAATTCTCATTCTTAGCATGCTGAAAGCCACAACTATCTAGGTTTTATTGTTGGCCTCCCTAGTGTGAGCACAACTCGGGGTCCAATTGAGGCCCTTGTGAATTCTGACACACTAGGTCTTGGTCCTTAGTCACTCCCTCAACCTCCATAATTGTTCTTATTATTCCCCTTCCCTTGTCATGTACCATGTATCTGAATTTGGTTGTTTCAAGCGGTGCAACACTTGGCGTTGTGATTAAGTAAATTTTGTTTGGACTTTTCTATGGACCCTTGGATCGTGAATTGAAAGTGAATCTTTGTTGCAGGCCTGGGTACGCTATGTAGGAGATATTGAAGGCCCAGACAATGCTGGTATTAATTTTTATTTTTATTTAGGCCTACTGTGGGTATGTTCACTATTATGTAACATTGTTGCTTTACTCATTATTGGGCATGTAATGATCTTTGTATAAACAATCGGGGTTGTTAGTAACAACAAATGGGGTAGCTTTTAATATTTACATGCGATGGGTAGATAACATGCCTATAGGGATTAATAATGTGTTTGCTATATGTGTCGTTCACTCTCTATGTACATTGTAGAAATCATGTCATTAGGAGAAGCACACACACATACTACTTGTCTCCTAGCAAAGCATGAGATCAAATGCTTCAACTATCCTTGTTGTTACATGTTATTAGAAAACCTGCCCATGGGAAATAAATATCGTTGAACTTTCCTTCAATTTGCACTGTTGCAGCATATCCATTAGAGATCATGCCTATATAATTTTAATCATTTCATTTGTTATTGTATCGCACTGTTCACCTAGAAAACATGCCTATAAGGTTAAAGTATAACAATAAAATCGATTCCAAGTGCTAATCGTTAGAGATCCTGTCTATAGGATACCACTATCGCCTTAATCACTATTAATGATGCACCTCACAACATTGTTTATTGTTCACTTAGGCCACTATCAAAAGCATGAGTAATTATGGGTTTCTCCCGACAGATTCCAATGTCTTTACTACATAAATCACTTAGACTCAACATCTACAGGATTAGTAACTGGAAATCTGCAATTTCAATAATCAGTATGTGACAATTGTACAATCCTGTCTATGAGTAGCACCTTGCATCTGAAATTTCCTGCATGTCTTAATTCGAAGTAACATAGAGATCATGTCTATAGGGTTTAAGGTACTTAATTCCGAACAGCCTAACATGAAAACCTGTTTCGCGTACATTTGTTGTTTAAGTGTGGAGGCTAACTTAAGCCCTTACTGCCTATATTTGAATTCCAATAAGTGTTTTGTATGTAGCCTAGCTTTGACATTTCTGAGCAGGCTAAGTGAGGTCTAGAACCACCAAACAATAGAGGTCCAATACTTCCTGGATCATAGGTATGGGACGGTTAGTGCACGCATAGGGTACGACTTATAATTGAATTAGAACGCTTTTAGGTAACAACTTTAACATAGTAATCGGGTAGCAGGAGATAATAGTCTGTGACCGCTGAATAATATGAGTAACACCCCATCTCGAGGGAGTTACGAAATACTATTTATGTTACACAGGGTGATCCTATAGGCTAAAAAACTTAGGCCCCCCCCCCCCTTCTTATTTCTCTTTTGTTTGAATCCAGTAGTTGTACTCATCTATTCAAATATTTTTACACTAAAATTCTCAAACTTTGTGTTCTTTTTCTCTCTTCGTTTATCTGGCTGATCCATATAATTAAAGTTTGGTTGGGACCCACAGTTGTGGACCTCAAAGAGTGCCTAACACCTTCTCTTCGAGGTAATTTCGAGCCCTTATCCGATCTTTGGTGATGTAAACTAGTTAAAACCAGAGTCATTTGCAAAATACGTTCCCTAACGCACCTTAAAATCGTTAGGTGGCGACTCTCCTCTTTTAATACCTCCTTAAAAGAGTTGTCACATGTCGAAACCCGATTTCGCGAGAAAAAGGGGGGCGACACCTGATATCACGTCTTTCTCTTAAACCATATCTATTGGTTCCCATGGAGCATAACTAGGATGGGTGTGGCTAATTGTGCATACCTCTTTTACTGTTGAACTCTTCCTAATGGTAACCAATGATAATCTTCACCAGTTGGGTACCTCGTACCCTCTTTCACCTTGCTTCTTTTACTTGTTGAAACTTATATCTACCTCCTAAATATCTCTTTGCTTTTCACCTTATAGGTAGATATTATTGCCTTAAGGCTCTTTATCAAGAAACTCACACACATGTTCTACTGAAAACTTTACATTCACTCATCATAAGCATGATGCAAAATCGAGTTCCTCTTACTCAATTCTTCGACAACTATCTCTCTTACCAACCGTCTTTCTGGATGTAGGCATCGTTGTATTATGAATAATATAGAATTTAGGAAATGAAGTTCTTACAACTGAGCTCTACCACACAATCTAGTGTAAGAAGAAAGAGTGATAGTCCTAAATGCCCTGTAGCCTCCTTCTTATAAGTGTGGTGCACAACACACCCATAAACAAGACTCTACTAGACACGTCTTGTACACTCCCTAGGACAGAACTTCTCTGGTACCACTTTTTTCACGACCCAAACCGATGGTCCACGACGGGCACCTAGTAAATTACTCAACCGAGTACCAACATAACATATCTTTATTATCAAACTAACATTCGTAACTAGGCCAACATGGCCACAACTCGTAGTGTATAACTATCAGAGGGAAACACTGTATCAGTGAACCATCTTTCGTAAAACATGAATATATATGGACCGTCAAGGCCTCTGACATACTGTACAAAATGAACCTCTATCTACAAAGCCTCTAAGATTATTTGACATCAAATGGGACAGGGTACCGACCTACCCATAAGTCTGTAACAAAATCCTGACACCATGACTCATAGACTAGGTTGCACTCCGAATGACATGGGGTCTTACTGATCCTTCGTTGAATGCTAACCTCGTCTACTATGGGGGCTCGTCAAACTGATTGTCTATACCTGTAGGCATGAAATGCAGCATCCCCAAAAAAGGAACGTCAATACGAAATAATGTACCGAGTATGTAAGGCAACAGAATAACTTAAAGATAAAACTGAACTGATAATATAATAACTGAAAGTAACTGGAAGTCAAAGATAATTTGAAGATATGCTTACCTACTGATACTGACTCAGTTCTCTCAATATAGTAAGTAAAATAGTTGTTCGGCCTTATAAGGCTCGGTATATATAATTGCTCTGCCGTAGTAGGCTCGCTCATAGGCACTCGGCCATACTAGTCTCTGTATCTCGGCCATGCTGGGCTTGCTCATAGGCGCTCGGTCACAGTAGGCTCGTTATATAACTTACCATCTGATCTGAAGTTGCCCAATAGGGGTCTGCCCACCGATTATAGCTCGATGGTAATGAAAATAATGTAATACTCTGTGTGTGTGTGTGTGTGTGTGTGTGTGTATATATATATATAAACCTCCTCTCTCTTGACTGGAAAAAGACAATACTCACTTGAATATAAAGTCTCGATAAGGGAAATACTGTAATTTATGAGACTAGGATAATGTACATAAGTTCCGGAATACGAACATCTCTTTATGCCTCGTTATCAAACACATGTAGTTACGAGATCATGCCAAAATGAAGGAAACCTTAGCCTTAACATACCTGAGTCGATTCTCTTGACAATCCTTCTAACACACGCTAATCGCGACGAAACACGTAACGGCGGATCAAAGTAGGGAAAAATTCGTTTGATATTCTTGAGAAATATTGTACCGTACCCCTTTAGAATTTGCAATTCACGCTTTGTACCATTGGCACGAAATCAACAAACAACATCATTCATAGTTGGTATGGAAATATTTGCTCTTTTAAGGATTCAATTCGACCATCCCACTCTCTCAGTTCTTTAGTTCTTGATCTTTAGATATTAGGAAATAAAATATATCACTAGTGTAGGAAAGCTCTTATAGCGGGTGTGGCCCACTTATTAGATGAGTAAGCCACTTAATTCTCTAACTTTTCCACCTATGTAAGCCTTAATAGTCACTTTAAAAGTGACGGGGATGCTGCCACAGTTTTTTTTAGGGGGGGGGGGGGGGGGGGGGGAGGGTTAAGTAATCCAAAATATTTAATTATCCAAATTTTAATTAATCTCCCACTAAAAATCATTAATTACCCAATAACCACATAATTAAGAATTATCTCAAATTACTTAAAATACTACTCACTTTTAACACACTTTATACCTTACTATCATGGTCATGTGGTACCTTGTATGGCACTAGTCCATAAATACAGGGTATTATAGCTTGGACTGTATTTTATTTCCAACTTCGAAGAAACCCTTTTCCTTCGACTCCCTCACCCTTTCTCCTTCACGAATTTACTTATCACTTGTTTGCAATAGCATAATTCTTATAATCTCCAAATAATCTCATTCCGGAGCTTTCATCAATTCACTTACAGCATACTTTCACGTATGAAAACATGGGGTGTAACATTTTGGCCTATGTGAGAGATGTCAATATTGATACCCCTACAGTTGAGTCAGTTCCAGTAGTGAGGGATTTCTCGGATGTGTTTCCAGCTGATCTTCCGGGCATGCCGCCCGACAGAGATATTGATTTTGGCATTGATTTGTTTTTGGGCACTCAGCCCATCTCTATTCCTTCTTACCTATGGATCCTCTTGAGTTGAAGGAGCAATTGCAGGAGTTGCTTGATAAGAGCTTCATTCAGCACAATGTGCCACCTTGGGGTGCTCCGGTCTTGTTTGTGAAGAAAAATGATGGTTTTATGCGTATATGTATTGATTATCGCCAACTAAACAAGGTTCCAGTGAAGAACAAGTATCCATTGTCTCAAAATGATGACTTATTCGATCAGTTACAGGGTGTCAGGGTGTTTTCCAAGATTGACTTACGTTCATGCTATCATCAGTTGAAGATTCGGGAGCCAGATCTCCCGAAGACTGCTTTCAGGACCAGATATGGTCACTAAGAGTTTCTTGCCATGTTTTTCAGGCTGACCAATGCCCCAGCAGCCTTTTTACATTTGATGCATAGTGTGTTCCGGCCTTATCTTGACTCTTTTTTCATTGTGTTCATTGACGACATTCTGGTGTACTCCCGGACTCGGGACGATCATGGGCAATACCTGAGGACTGTGCTTCAGACTTTGAGAGAAAACAAGTTGTATGCAAAATTTTCTAAGTGTGAGTTTTGGCTAGACTCAGTGGAATTCTTGGGTCATGTGGTATCAAGTGATGGGATCAAGGTGGATCTGAAGAAGGTGGAAGCGGTGCAGAGTTGGCCTAGATCGTCATCAACTACGGAGATCCACAATTTTCTTGGTTTGGCAGGGTATTACCGTCATTTTGTAGAGGGATTATCATCTATTGCAATACCTATGACCAGGATGAACCAGAAGGGTGCTTCGTTCAGGTGGACAGAGGAGTGTGAGGAGAGCTTTCAGAAGCTCAAGACAGCTTTGACTACAGCCCAAATACTGGTATTGCCTACATGTTCGGGGTCTTACACCGTATATTGTGATGCTTCGCAGATTGGTCTTGGCGCGATGTTGATGCAGGACGGTAGGGTGATTGCCAACACGTCCAGACAGTTGAAGGTCCAAGAGAAGAACTATCATGTCCACGATCTTGAGTTAGAAACTATTGTTCACGCCCTGAAGATTTGGTGGCTTTATTTGTACGGTGTGCCTTGTGAGATCTACACCGATCACTGGAGTTTGCAGCACCAGTTCAAGCAAAAGGATCTTAACTTGCGTCAGCGGAGGTGGTTGGGGCTTCTTAATGATTATGACATCACCATTTTGTACCACCCGAGGAAGACCAATGTGGTGGCCGATGCTTTGAGACGCCGGGCAGAGAGTTTAGGGAGTTTAACATATCTTCCAGCAGCAAAGAGACCCTTAGCATTGGATGTTCAGGCCTTAGCCAGCCAATTTGTGAGATTGGATATTTCTGAGCCAAGTCGAGTGTTGGCTTGTGTGGTCTCTCGGTCTTCTCTTTATGATCATATCATGGAGCGTCAGTATGATGACCCCCATCTGCTCATCCTTCAGGACAGGGTTCGGCGAGGTGATGCTAGAGATGTGACTATTGGCGATGATGGCGTGTTGAGGATCCCACACATGAACCATAGAGTTAGAAACCACATACTCTAAATAGAATCTTAGAGTTAAGGTCTTGGAATTTATCCCTGGTGCCGTGATAATGTAATTTCTAATAGGGCTCAACTCAATTTCTAGCTCAGTCATAGTTTGGTTGGTAAGAGATTGAAGACTTGGAACTCGAGACTTGATAATATACTCCAAATGTTTTGACAGGATTTTCTTAAGATGTTTTGTATCCGTCCTGTGAGAGATATGTCGTAATATTGGGCAAAAATGCTCTGGAACCATTTCCTGTTCGATATTTGCAGCTTCCTTGATTAGGCTAGCAGTAGTCAGATGTTGTTGAATCGCAGGCAATGAGCCTTCGACAGTTCGACTTGCACTTTCACATCGCTCTCTTCCTCGGAATTTCCATCCTTGAAGGTAGACTCCATTGGTGTTATAGGGAGTAAGGTAGTTACGTTTGAAAGAGAAATAATGTTGACTACTTGGCCGTTGGTGTTCCCCGAAATTTCCTGTCCCGAACAGCCAACGTCCATGCTATGCTCAAGATTGATCTCCTTTTCAAACATTTCATTGAACACCTTGCACGCTTCTGTTTTGCCTCTGTAGTCAGATTTCCCTGACTCGCCAAAGCCTAATAATATAGCCTCAAAACGACTCTGGTACTCAGACACAGTAGTTATTTGCCGGAGCTTCACCAATCGTCCTTCGACTGATTCTAGTCCCTTTTGACGGAAACGAATTCGCACCTTCACAATAAAATGTTCCTAATCCACCAATTGCTTGTTCCGAAAAAGCCATCGGTATCAATCTAAAGCTTCTCCATCGAGATAGGACGAGACGAGAAGTAACTTGTTATTTTTTGAAATTCCATATAATGCAAAGTTTCGTTCAGCTTGAGAAATCCAGGACTCAAGATTCACGCCACATAATCATCGGAATTCCACCGGAGTGGGATTACTTGTTGCAAGGTTTCTAACTAACTCCCGTAACAGTGAACGAATTTCAGCCAAATCCTTAGACCATGAATCCTTCGTGACCTTAATTGAATCGCTGATAGTCTGAAATATTTGGTCCTCCATTGAAGACCTTTGGATGAAAGAACCAATATAACATTATTGAAACTCCTCACTATATTAATAACGACTGGAACACCGATTACAACTTTGAGATAACAATTGCAACTCTCAAACTACCGAGTTACAATGGGAACTAGTGAAATGACAACTAACTAAGGACAAAGATAAGAAGGGAGATGAGAAGCTAGACTCAGAATTGGGGATGAGAGGACTGAGACATTTTTGTCAACAATATTTGCATGCCCTGCATATCCCCTGGATCCCAAATATAACTCCCCGATATTCTATTCGGTTGTTTAATCTTTGGGCTTTCTCTTAAATAAGGTCCTGGCCTAATAGTCCTAACTGGATCATTCTTGTTCACAACAATACTCCCCTCCTCAAAAAGAACCTTGTTCTCAAGGTTCGAGTTAGGAACACTGCTAGAAACACATCCCACACCAAATATTGGCCCGACGTAAGCGAGTATTGAGCCTCCAGCAGGAATAGAGTGCATATGCAAGTCTTTCAAACAACACGAGAAAATATCCATTGCGCGTGGAAAGGGGATTGTTGCAGATTCTGCAATTATAAGCAAGGTTTTGAGATGCTTGGTTCTCTGTATATACTCTTAGTACTGTCATGATAAGAAAGTAGATGACTAACAAGTGATTTTGTCAAGAAGCCAAAGACCAGTGTACTAATGAGCATAACAATAGTTGTGAGGGTATATAGAAAAATAGCCTTATCTTGATAAAGAACCTACAAGATACAAATAATTTCCATTGACGAGAATATTGCTCCAATATCTGTGCTACCATCACAGATTCAAAATATTGTAACACCCCAACATCACCTATAGTAAAAATATAAGTATACCAACTTTTTCTTCCAACAAACAAATGAATGATAAGTCCACGTAAAAAATCATGGGGGACCAGTTGTTGGCATACATGACTTTAACTAAATGCTCATCACCATTTCTTTCTACTATTTCCACAGACACACGAACACTAGTTTGAATCTCGTCAAATTGCACATCATAGTTCTGGAACTCTATAACAATATCAAGCAGTGCAATATGATTCATTCCAACAAGCACCATGTAGCAAATCTCAGTTTCGCAATCAAGAGCAGTACTAAAATCATGTTGTGAAACTATTGACCAAGTGAAGTTCTCCACCAAAACTTTATGTTTAACATCCAAATATTCATCTAAGACTAGTGTAAATTCTTCCCTTGCAATTGAAGGACATGTGGATGCAATGTAGTCATAGACAACATACAACCCATTGGACAAGGTGTGACTACCTACAATCATGAAATAAGACCACAAAGGTTCAACTGGAACCAATACCAAGTCATTTTCTGTTGAGTGCAAGCTAAAACAAGAAAGCGTTAAAGCTTCAACTTGAGAATCATCACTGTCACTTTTAAATGCCTTCAGTAATATGTCCCTAGTCTCTGAACCAGCAAATTGAATGTCAATTATTTCATAGGTCTTGTAGAGAGAGAAAATAAGGGAGGGATGATGAGAAACATAAATTCCCAAGTTACCCATGTCTTTAGGATCCAATGCACAGGCATCAAGCAAGACTTGGCACCCATCTTCATATGTCAAACTCATGCAGCGATAAGAGAACACAAACAATTCCATCTTCTTTCTTTCCTTATTCTGGTTATTATTTTCTAAGTACTTATCAAAGAGATTAAAAATTGAAGAAGTAGCAACTACCAGTGCAAAATCAAATAGAAAAATGTAGAAATACATACACCATTGCCGTCCCGGATCCCACACATGAGTCATAGAGTTAGAAACCACATACTCTGAATAGAATCTTAGAGTTAAGGTCTTGGTATTTATCCCTGGTGCCGTGATAATGTAATTTCTAATAGGGCTCAACTCAATTTCTAGCTCAGTCATAGTTTGGTTGGTAAGAGATTGAAGACTTGGAACTCGATACTTGATAATATACTCCAAATGTTTTGACAGGATTTTCTTAAGATGTTTTGTATCCTTCCTGTGAGCGAGATGCCGTAAGATTGGGAAAAAATGCTCTGGAACCATTTCCCGTTCGATATTTGCAGCTTCCTTGATTAGGCTAGCAGTAGTCAGCTGCTGTTGAACCACAGGCACTGAGCCTTCGACTTCACTTTCACATCGCTCTCTTCCTCGAACTTTCCATCCTTGAAGGTAGACACCATTGGTGTTATAGGGAGTAAGGTAGTTACGTTTGAAAGAGAACTAATGTTGACTACTTGGCCGTTGGTGTTCCCCGAAATTTCCTGTGCCGAACAGCCAACGTACATGCTATGCTCAGGATCAATCTCCTTTTCAAACATTTCATCGAACCTCTTGCACGCTTCTGTTTTGCCTCTGTAGTCAGATTGCCCTGACTCGCCAAAGCCTATAAAATAGCCTCAAAACGACTCTGGTACTCAGACACAGTAGTTGTTTGCTGGAGCTTCGTCAATCGTCCTTCGACTGATTCTAGTCCCTTTTGACGGAAACGAATTCGTACCTTCGCAATAAAATGTTCTCATTGCTTATTCCGGAAGAGCCATCCGTACCAATCTAAAGCTTCTCCATCGAGATAGGACGAGGCGAGAAGTAACTTGTTGTGTTCTGAAATTCCATAGAATGCAAAGTATCGTTCAGCCTGAGAAATCCAAGACTCTGGATTCTCGCCACAGAATCGTCGGAATTCCACCGGAGTGGGCTTACTTGTTGCAAGGTTTCCAACCAACACCTGTAACAGTGAACGAATTTCAGCCAAATCCTTAGACCATACATCCTTCGTGACCTTAATTGAATCGCCGATAGTCTGACATATTTGGTCCTCCATTGAAGACCTCTGGATGAAAGCACCAATGTAACAATATTGAAACTCCTCACTATATTAATAACGACTGGAATACTGATTACAACTTTGAGATAACAATTGCAGCTCTCAAACTACCGAATTACAATGAGAACTAGTGAAGTAACTAAGGACAAAGATATGAAGGGAATGAGAAGCTAGACTCAGAATTGGGGATGCGAGGACTGTGGCATTTTTCTCAACAATATTCGCATGCCCTGCATATCCCCTGGATCCCAAATATAACTCCCTGATATTTTATTCGGTTGTTTAATCCTTGGGCTTTCCCTTAAATTAGGTCCTGGTCCAATAATTCTAACTGGATCATTCTTGTTCGCAACAAATTCTGTATTCATTGATTCAGCTGCCTTTCGCATTGTATCATACCGTCAAAGGGAAGAGGTTGATTAAACGCCAGTTTCTGCCGATGTTTGATTTTTACGGAGATAAGGTTTTCTTCTGAGAACACATCAACCTTAAAAAAATATGCACTACTAACAAACGCATTTTCCCGATCAAAAAAAGGACCAACTTCACCGACCGAGACAATTGATCAAATTGGTTGGTAATAATTATTTTTGAATTTTTCTTGCAAAATCGACCGAATTCAGTTTGCTCCACAATGCGAGAAATTATTTTTTCCATTAATTCGCCGGTAATTCATACCAGAAAATTTATTTTCAAGAAATCGTCCGATATCAATCGATTTTCTATTTAAAACAAATTAGAATTAAATAATGGAGTGTACTCCAATTTTATCATCGACGGTTGTTCTCTACCCTCAAGTTAAAGTTTGTGAAATTTTGCATTTCAAAGCTTGATTCTTTAACTTGTAATGAAAAGACGAATGTTGTTGAAGATAACTTGCATCGATTGTTTAAGGAGTACGTGAAATCTCCAACATCCAATAGTGCATTAGTGCAAAGTATTGTTGATAGATATGATACAGAAATAAGATATGAAATGGATGAGTTTGATTTGTTTGAGAGTCAGCCAGAATCTAGTTCGCGAAAAATACAATTAGAGATATACTTGGAAGAGCCTGTACTAGTTCGCAAGGGTAATGAAAATTTAGATGTACTCAAATTTTAGAAAGATAATATAAATAGATACCCTGAGTTGTCATTGATGGCACGAGATGTTTTAACTATACCTATTAGTACTGTTGCGTCTGAATCAACGTTCTGCATTGGAGGGCAAGTAATTGAAAAATATCAAAGTTCAATATTATCAGAAAATGCAGAAGCTAAGTTGTGTGCTCAAGATTGGCTCTATGGACATGGAGGTAAAATTTATTCTTATTGATATGTATTATGTAAAGAATTTCTTACTCTTTCTCTGTAGTTATCAAGTCTTTTTGTCTATTCTTAGCGGCTGATGATTCTGATGAAGAGGATATTGCAATTGATGTGGAGAAGATTGTTGCCAGGATATAGAGGAAATGAGGAAGTGGTGCAGGAGGCATAGAAAGATGCAATTGAACTATAACTTTTTAGTGTTGGCATTCAATTGTAATTAAGTGGTTAACTTGGCAATTTATAATTCTTGTTTGGCGTTTTATCTCGGAGGAAAAACGTTTGATTTTTAAAATACTAAAATTGTATTAAATGAGTTGGATTTTTGTTGAATTATTATGTTAAACTATATGTGAGTTGTGACAAAACAAGTAAACGAAAAGATTTGAGAAAATTTCATGTTATAATGTCCTGTTGGCAGAGATTTGAATTCAAAGTTCAATAGGAAGAAACTAAGGAGGAAGTTGGGTCAAGTTGGGCGGGTTGGGTTATGATCTGTTATTTGACCCAACTTGACCCAAGCAAAATTTGGGTTGGGTTGGGTTTTGACCCCTTTAATGATCTCACCCATTTTGACCCGCCCAATCCCATCTAACCCGCCCAACCCGCCCAGAGATTAATGGGTTGGGCTAAACACATTTTAGCTCATGGGTCAATTTGGATTGAGCCCAAGTTAACCCATTATTTTTTATGACCCATTCTGACCCATTTAGCAGCCCAAATATACTAGGGGTGGCAATTTTGAACCAAAAAATTGTAACCCGCCCAAGGTTGTATAGGTTGGGTCAGTAATTACAAGGTCAAAATGGGTTGGACCCATACTGACCCGTCGAAATATTGGGCCCAAACGTGTAAAAAAATTGTAACCAACGGGTTAATACATAGACCAGCCCAACGGGTCAAAATATATAAAACCTACACGTGTTTCTCTTTAATTTCTCAGAAGATGCAAGTTAGACAGACTACTCTGAGCTCTTTCCTCCTTGATTTCTTAGATGAATGCAAGGTTAAACTAATGTTTTTGGCTCTTCAACTCTATTCCCATCCTCTTTTAATCTTTTTCCTTGATTCTTTTTCTTTCAAAGTGTTGAATTTCATTTTTTCT
>MDKI01109802.1:0-71241 GCA_005239505.1 Nicotiana paniculata | reverse complement strand
CCCCGGATTATATTTGCAACGCCCGTTTAGTCTTTTATTAGACATAGTTGAGCGTGATCAGTAGCTTTGTTTTCCAGTTCCGAGAGGCGAAGAACAGTTTGGTCCCGTTCCACCAAAAGCAGATTCCGTTCAGAAGTGAGTTCCTCCTTCTCACGAATCAACCTCTGGAGGCCCTTAGAAGCAAGAAAGTTAGCCTACAAACAAGAAGAAGAAGAACTTAGAATGTATTCATACAACAGTAGAAGAAATAACAAAGGAAGAAAGGAACGCACCGCTACGATATTTTGCATGGCATTGTTCAACAAACACTCCCCCGAGAGTGCTTGAATATTTTTCCAATCTTTCGCTGAAGCCAAAGGCTTCAGATAGATAGCAATTTCCACCGGTGGGAGAGCAGGTTGCACCCGGTAGAGACCGAAAGGGAAACATTCCTCCTCTTTTGTGGATCTTCAGAAGGGGCGCCATAATTTTGCCCAAAATTCCCATGAACTTGGGACTAGGGAAGAGGAACACCTTCTCCATGGTCAGGTATGGCCGACGAAGATGATGTAGTAGTTGTTGGTGTTGGTAAAGGTGGAGATGTAGTTGAGTCGAAGGGTGAGAAGCAGTTGCATCAAATGCAGTGTTGGTGGATGGATGCTAACCAACCAAAGACAACAGGGATTCGGAACTCAGCCCCACAGTACTGGTCACAATAATTGGGGCCTAAAAACGGGAGTTGGCATATTCTACCAAATCAGATTCTCCCCAAAGTGCCGAGACACCGTCCTCAGTTGGTGTAACTGTCTCAACAAGTCAAGCATCCCGTTGAGATAATGAGGATCATCACTTTCTATGTGGAGAATCTCCCTCATCACTAGCTTCTTCATCATCATCTATCATCACGGTGTCTATGATCGGCTCGAAAGGAGGACCATTCACCATCACCACCGGAGATGTCTCGGGGGCGTCAATCTTTGACCTCTTATTATTTTTCCCGGCTGTGGAGGAACGTCTTCTCTTTGGTTGCTTATCCTCCGGCCGGGGACTCCATAAAGAAGCGTTCTGGAGATACCTGTTCGAGTAAGTTCCTCCTGAAGTAGCCTCGTTGCATTAGCGGGATCAGCCAAAACATCCTCACCGCGGACAGCAACAGAGCCCACAGGTAGATCTAATTTCGTGAACAAGTCAGAAGGGTTCGACCAAGTTCTCGATATACAAAAAGAAAATGGAAGCAAGGCAAGTTAAAATTACCATGATTTTTGGCCTTCCACCAATATTTAAGGTCCCGTTCTTTCCAAAAACGATTTTCGGGCATTGAGACGTCCAAGATCTTCTGAAACCACTAATCCAAGCCTTCCACCACCGGTCGGATCCATCGAGTTGCTGAAACATGCGAAGGGTGAAGAGTCGATATGGCAATAGAAGAATATTTAGTGGAAGAAAATATATTAAATTTCAACTAACCTAGAAAGCGAGTAAAATGATCAATGGCTACAAGTATGAATGCATCGGGAATTACACTCAAGTAACGATCCAATGTATTTCACGATTTTACAAATATGAGTGAGTTTATATTAATTAGCCACGGATAATAATTCTTAATTATCTTCTTCCGAAGACTAACCAGACTTCCTAATTGAATTATTCCTAACTCAATTAAGAGATTAAGCACACCCGGATATGGCTACAAGTAGTTCAATCCTATTCCTAGGTAGAATCTATAAAATGAGGGTTAAAGCCTCAAGTTCTTGTTAATTAATCTTTCCCAACCCCAAATTATCTTTCCCAAAATTAATTTGAAGTTAATGGGCAAGTCCTAGGGTTAGCTAATCCCTTTGGAAACATTAAAGAACAAGAATAGTTAAAGAAACAATAACTCTCTTCATAAAAGATGAAAAATCATTCAATACATAAGCACAACAAGGTATTTAATCCACACTTTAAACATGAATATTTCCATAAACAAGATTGAGTGTTGGAAATAAATACTACACACTTAAATATTCAATACAAAGCAAGGAAATGAAGAAATAAACATAAATGGGTAAGAAATCCTTAACCACAAGCTTCAAATCTTCAAAACCCAAGTGTGTGTGCAAACCCTAGCTTCCAAAACTTGTTTTTCTCTAGTGTTGAAGGCTGAAAATAAACCAAAAGATACTCAAAATATTTGCTAGGTCGAGTATTTGTGGGTTTGGGAATTGGAAAATGTGAATTTACAAATCCGCCCAGAACTGAAGCCCATTGACCGCACCTGCGGAAGAATCCTCGCAGGTGCGGCTCCGTAGATTTGGATTACCTATCGCAGGTGCGGCTCTGAGTGGAATGACTAATTTTTTCAGATGCAGTCTTCCAAGCGCAGATGCGGAACCGCTTCTGTGGTTCTTGACTCGCAGGTGCGACCCAAGGCGAGATTTTTCAATTTCGTAGATGCGGACTTCTCGCCGCAGGTGCGAGATCGCTTCTGCGATCAGTGTTCCGCATGTGCGGAATCCTTGGAGAGTTTTGTACTCTTTCAACCAATTTTTGCTCAATTCCACCTTAATTCATCGCAAATCACTCCGTGACATCATTTTCTTGATATTCGAACAATACACACTATAAAGGACCTCATGTTATCATTGAAGGATCTAAAATCTAACAAATAGACTAAAATGAGTGGCAAAATCACCACTCATCACCCACATCCGTTATCATCATCTATGCTAGTCAACAGAGCATGGTGACCACGTTTGCAGAGGTTTATCATACCCCCACGGAAAATTTTGGGGGAGTTGAGACTCGTCATACGAGCTAATGTTAACTCTTCTCTAGCCTCCTAGCACAAGCAACAAAGGCAGGCGACCGTCCTCCACACTAAAGGACTTACCTGTGCCAAACACACCTACCTGGTAGCGAAGGCAGAACTCCGAAATCACGGAATCAAGATCTCCACTCAAAGAAAATGCACCCAAAGTAAAGGGATACGTGTAAAAGTATGTAAAACCTTCCTTGGGAAGGGTTACTCGCTCTGATAGATCATGAGCAATGATATCCAACTCATAGCAGCGATAGTCCTCATTCACAACAGGAATACTAGAAGGACAAATGGAAGAAGGGTACCTACTAACAGCCCATGTATGAGGGTTAACAGTAGGGAATTTCTCTTCAAAGTCCTTTGCGACACGGAGTCTTCTTGGGATGATGGAACCCACCGATGGAGGAGCAGAGTCCTCGGCTTTGTTCTTGTTCTTTGAAGAACCAGCATGCTTGGAGGAAGAAGCCATTGAATAAGAAGAAGGAAAAGATTTTTGTTTAAAGAGAATTAGAGAAAGGACAGAGAACAAAGATGCAAATCAAAAGCTTGAGAAATTATGAAGTGCAAAGGAAAAAAATGATGCGTATAAGTAAAATTTGGAAGCTAAATTCATGACCATGATTACCTCGATAATCGACAAAAGCTATGTTGAATCATGGGATGACGCATGTTCGGGGAATTAAATGCGGAGGTACGTGCTTCTAATCAACTTTCAGAGGGAGTAATAATAATTCCCGCTGATCTCGTCCAATTTCACTTCTCTATTTGAGGATATGAAAACAGTCGATGCAAAAATAATACCCAATAGAGTCGGGGTCGAACTCCATAGGAAGCTATGTGAATGGGTGTTAGTAGTATATATCTTAGCGCGTGGGTTTGTGTATGTTAATTTGCACTTCCGCAATATTGGATTTTGTTTGGAAATCTGGGTTAGACTACAGTTGCGATTTAAAGAATGAAACTAGGAGATTTGTTTTGGTTGTTTTTCAAATGATAAAAAAGGCATAGGGCTATAACCTTCACCTAAGTGTTCTCCTAATGGGTTTTAAACTTTAAAGCTTGTTTTATTGGTCGGAGTGTATTATAGCTATCAACACTCAAGTACCCACTCAATACCTCTTGGTCAGAGAGTGATTTTGCCCAATTTGGATTTCTCAAGTCCAAATGGGTATTGAACAAAGCAGTTGATAATAAGCTTAAGTCAGGTTTTACTATCTCTAAGTTCAACCCTTTAATTGGGATCATCAATCTCTCGATTGACCCAATTTCTAGCTAGCCAAGTTTTCCTAGACTAATTCTTTCTTTCTCAAGTAGAGACCAAGTCAAGTAGGCATGAAATAATATTTGCAACCATTAATTCTTCAAATGAAAGAAAGAACAAGGCTAGATAATCAACACCCAACCATAAACAAGCAATAAATCAAACACCCATTAAGTTTATACACTAGGATTGGGTCACAACCCTAGTAAAAATAGATACTCATGCTTAAATTAGAAGAAAAAGAAGAAGAAGTGATAATTAAACCCATATTAATAATTAAAATAATGAAATTAATATTCAAAAAGCTCAAAATAGTAAAAACTACTAAAAAGAGCAAAAGAAAACGTCTAGAGTGGGTGCTGATGTCAAAAGTTAACCTAAAAAGTGAAACTCTTCTATTTATACAATGCTGGAATTATTGGACACAAATGCCCTTTCGAAGGTTCTGCGGCTGCACAATTACATGTGTGGTCCGCAGTTTGCTTCAACCTGACAGGAATGGAAACCTACGGCCGCATTTCTCTCTTTCTACGGTCCGTGCATTTCTGATTGCGCCGCACATTGCTCTTCTGCGGGCGCACAAATGTGACTGCGACCGTAAAATAATTGTTCGGTCCACACTTCTGTTGAACTTGAGATGCAGGTTCTATGAACTTTTGCTCTTGCCCAAGTTCTGCGGCCGGACATGTCATGTGCGGACCGCACTTTGCACTTGTCTTTGATAGTATTTTCTTCACAATCTGCGGCCGCAGATGATAATCTGCGTCCACAGTTCTGAGCTTGTGTGCTTGTTTGTGTCCTTGAGTTCAAATCACTCATTCTTGAGTTGGATTTCATCTTAGGAGCTCATTTTCCACTATTCCTGCAATTACGTATACTTCATCAGTTTTCAGGAACACAGTTAAATGATTTTGGACTAAAATGAAAGCAAAAAGTTGCTAATAAGTTATGTCACCGGAAATAAGGGGGACTGTCTGTATAGGGTGAAATATGATATGACATGTGGTCGTCTAAAGGAAAGAACGCGTGGAACCTGGTCTCGTCAAATTTCACACCTCAAATCAAGGTTATGAAATGGTTGATTACAATAATAGTACCCAACAAGAGTAGGGTCGATTTCCATAGAAAGTTATATATTGGAGTTAGGAGTATATATTATAGTACATGAGTTTGACTATCTTAATTTACACTTCCACAAATTTTGGTTTTTCTATGTCTAATTTAAAACTAAGATTGCAAAGTTGAGAAATGAAACTAAGAAATTGTTTTTGTTGTTTTCAAGCTTTGTAAAAAAGCCTAGGGCTATGACCATCACCTAGGTGTTTGCCTAATGGAATATAAACCTTAATGCTTGTTTTATTGGTCGGGGTGTATTATAGCTATCAACTCTCAATTACCCACTCAATACCTCTCCGTCAGAGAGTGATTTTATCCAATTCGGCTTTCTCAATCAAAATGGGTATAGCACAAACAGTTGATAAAAGCTCAAGTTGGGTTATTTATCTCTAGGTTGAACCCTTTAATTGGGATTATCAATCTCTCGATTGACCGAATTTCTTGTTAACCAACTTTTGCTAGACTAAGTCTCTCTTTATCAAGTAGATACTAAGTCAAATAGGCATGAACTAATATTTGGAACCATTAATTCCACAAATTAAATCATGAACAAGGCTAAATAATAAATACCCGACCATAAACAAGTATTAAATTAAACACCCATAAAGTTTACACACTAGGGTTGGGTCACAACCCTAGAAAAAATCTAACTACTAATGCTTGAAATTGAAGAAATAGAAGAAGAAATGCTAAATAAACTCGTATTGTAAAATCAAAATGATAAAATCTATGTTAAAATATCCCAAAATATGAAAAACTACTAAAAGAAGCAAAGAGAAAGGCTACTGTAGTTGTTGATGTCAAAAGTTAACCTAATTTCGTGAAACTCTTCTACTTATACAAAGGTGACAATTTCGGACAAAAATGCCCCTTGGGAGGTTCTGCGGTTGCACAATGCCATGTGCGGTCCGCATATTTCTTTTAACTTGTCAGGAACTAGAGGTCTGCGACTGCATAATTCTGATCTGCGGTCCGCAGATTTGTAACTGCGGTAGCAACTTGGTTTTCTGTGGTCTGCACTTTTAAGTCTGTGATCACAAGGCACTTCTTCTACGGCCGCACAATTCCTGGACGGTCCGTATTTCTGATGGTCTTGGAAACTTGGGAATTTGCACATTCTCTGAACTTTGTTCCTAGCCCATCTTTTGCGGCCGGACAATTCATGTGCGGTCCGCACTTTGCACAAAAGTCTGCTGAACTTTCCTTCATTATATGCAACCGCAGATGATATTCTGCGGTCCACACTTTGTGAGCTTCTATGCCTTTTATTCCATTGAGTTTAGATTACTCCTTTTTGAGTTGTATTTCATCTCGAGAGTCCATCTTCCAATATTCCTGCAATTTTGCATATTTCATCAGTTTCAGAAACACATTTAAATGCTTTTAGACTAAAAGAAAAGCTAAAAGGCGCTAATAAGTAGTCAAAATATTTACTTATCAACTCCCACAAACTTAAGATTTTGCTTTTCCTCAAGCAAATAAATTAGTTCCCACCTCCACAAGTTAAGGGCCATTCCAGCTAATCAAAAGTGAGTCATTCGTACATCAATTGGGGCCAACAATTACCCACACCACTTATATATTATCAACAAGGCAACAAGCTAACTTTTATGCACATATAGTTCTAATATGACACTTGAGCATCAAGATTTGATTTTATTCATCAAGGAAGCTCGCTCTTTGATGTAGGTCATTGTGGATCCCAAACTCCTCCTCTACTCTCTATTTGCCTATCTCGCTTAAGAATTTTAGCACTCAATCCAAAGATTTGCGAAAGGTTCACTCATCTCTCTCAAGGGAATGCCGCAAGTACGACTTTAAGTACCATAGGCTTTCCGCTCATGTAGATCGGCACTAATGTGATCTCACTCGGCTTGAAATCACATAGGGTTTTTTCGAAATGTAATGAATTCTTTGGGACTAAGGTTGGTTATACTATGGTAGAGCAGGTTCATCTTTCCTTAGCACTCCATTTTTTTGTTCTTGGATCATGCTTTGCCAATTCTTTAAGGCACTTTCTTTTTCTTGGGGAATTAGAGAGAATTAACATTACTTTTTCTTTATCATGATTCATTTTCTACCTCTTTGATTTCTCCATGCTTTGCATCATTACTTTTCTTTAAATCCCTTCAACTCTTCCACTTATTCACTTTTTTTTTGCATTTTTTCCTTTTTGTTCTTTCCTTTTCTTGCCATTCCTTCTCATTATTTCTTTTCTCTTTCTGTACCTTGATACCTCTTTCAAGTTCCTCATCTCTCCCCCAAACTTATGTTTTTTAGCTAATGGTTTCACAAGGGTGTTAAGGAAATCTCGGGTGCCAAGAGAGGGTCACGACAAAACAGGTAAAGGCTTGCAACATGGTTATCAAATGAGAAAGGTTCAAGGCTCAAATGGGTTGACTAGGGATAACAACATTGAAGGGTAATGGAAAACTTCAAGCGGGTCAAGGAAGGTCTACAATCACTTCTCAAGCCAAGCAAAACTTCATATTTCGCCTTGAACTACATTCGGGGAAAGTTCTAGATCATTCGCACGGGTACTTGAACTTGCAACATAAACATCTCACCTCTCACGCAACTGGATTGTTAAAGAGGATAGAGTCGAGGGCCCACAACGACCATATTCAAGATTGAAGATCACTATGGTTTGATTAAACCACTCGATGATTGCCTAAGTCAACATAAGAGTCACAAAGTCACTAACTAGAGTTATTTCTTTCCAAAAACCTTGTTTTTAACCATAAGCATGTAGTTAAGTGTATTGGTACCAAGTAAAGCATGTTTGACTCTTCGAGCATGACTTAATTAGGTCTTTTTATTCATTACTACTACTACTATTACCCAAATACTACAAATGGACTCAATCCCTTAAGAAGGTTGTCACTCCATCCATCGTTGGGAAGAGTCACCCGGTTCACACAAAAACTACCTTTGGAAAGAACCGTGGCATTAAGCAAACCAAGTGCTTATTATATACTAAAGCATAAACAAAAAAATCTATTAAATCAAAAAGAAGCTACTAATTCAAAAAGAAGCTACTTAGTTAAACACTAACTAATACAAAAACGAACATAAAGAAGCTATAAAGTAAAAACAATTGAAAGCGTAACGAATATACATAATGAGACAGAGTAGGGAGAATATATACATAAGGAGAAAGAAGAAGAAAATAGTATCAAGTTAATTACACGCCAAATGTCTTAGAATCATCAAAATATATTAAATAAACTCCACCCCCTCACCCCCCCCCCCACGAATAAAAATAAGGATTGTCCCCAATGCTTAAACAAATAAGATTAAAGGAAGGGTAAGAGTGAAGAAAACTCCCTATGGCTCCTTGGTCATCTCTGTGTCCACAGTAGTGTCACCGACCTCAGCCTCATCCAACTGGATCTCATCATCCTCAACTCCGGGAGTGGCTGGGTTGGTGAACATCTGATGTACTGCCTCAGCAGTGTTAGTAGCAAGGTCTGGATCCTCAAACTGGCCAACTAGTGTTGTATGTGCTGCAGGATCTAGGCCTGGGTGGTGCGGGTCAATCAGCATGTCAAATGGAATGTCTCCTAATGCCGCAAGCTTAGTAACCTGTCTCTGGATCTTGTCTACTGATTTCTTGGAGGCTTGGGACTTCCGCATCTTCTTCACTTCCTTTCCCAACTATTCTATTACTGACCCATATTGCACCATAGTGGCCATGATTGTGTTCTGATTCTCCAAGAGCTTCTTCAAAGACTGTTAGGGGGATCTGGGCTGTGTTGAAACATTATTGGATGTGTCAGATAGCTTGGCAGTAGCTGTCTGTATCCAGTTGTTAAGGCTCGCCAGTGTCTGGGAGACTCGCAACACAGAAAATGGAGTAGTGGGCATCGACACCGCCTTCAGAGCCAAGGTGGAACCTGTAATGGGGGTTGCTGGAGGCACTGAGGCTGAAGGCTCTACTGACATAGATGGCATGTCGAATATCTCTACAACTACCACCGATGGCTCATCAGACTGGCCTATGGTGGTATTCGGCTAACCCCTTTTCTTAGGTTTTCTTGCATCCATCAAGGAATACCACGAGAAGGGATTCTTTGCCCGCACCTTCGTATCAAAATATCTCGGCTCCACCCATGCATTCGTAAGGTACTCAATAATGGTGTTGGGATACATGTAGGAGGTATCACCTTGCATGGAGACCACAGATATGTTGGCCAACATCACGTCACCTATATTGATCGGGTACCCGACCATAGTGGAGGCGACTAGAACTGCCCGCGGAATCGGAAGATTTGTCTCATTCTAGAACGGGTCCAGTCTACTACAAACAAAGTTTTGCCATCCCTTCGCCTCAAAGTTTAGGGTGTTCCTCTAAATAGGAATCCTTGTTGTGATCCATGGTGGTGGTGGCTCAGGAGCTACCAAAATCTTAGCTAGCCATGGGCGAGTTGCATCTCCCATTGCCAACTTCTCTAAATACTGTGCGGGCTCAACATCATCAAACCCCAAGTAGGTTTTCAATGTGTACTGGTCAAAATTCACCTTCAGGTTCCTCACTTTAGTTACCTTGGTCCCTTTCTTGATGTTCTCTACATTGGCATAGAATTCCCGGACAAGATATTCCTTTACATCCACTACACTCTGGGTGAACCACATCCACCCCTTCCGCTCTCGGAACTTCCTCAAGACTGCCGGGTATACTTTTCTAGATTTGTAATTGGAACTATCTCTCATGAGTGAGCGACCTCACCAACCACCACCCACGAAATCTAGTGAAGGCAGCCATAATAACGAACCGGTCCTCCCAGACCTATTTCTTCTTCGACCGCTCAAGGCCGGCAACTATAGTATCTCCCACTCGTTCAACATCTGGGATGTCATCACCTATAGTCGATGGTGCCTCAGGTACAGGTGTAGAGGAGGGCTCAGAAGCCTCACTTTCACTTTCCGAACCCTCGGACGTGCTATGTGATGATGATGGCTCATCTCAGAGTTGATACCTTCCTAGTGGCTTTGATTGAACAACCGGTTGATCTTGAACCAAGTTGCCCTCCGATGCATCCGTAGATGGGGCATAAGAGTTGGATTCGTAGGGCTCTGTATTTCTCCCTCGGCTGGTTGTATCCTTCTTTGTGATTATGTTTTGGAGGGCGATGGGTAAATCACTATTGCCTCGACCCCAGGAAGTTTTACCCCTCCCTTTTGAAGTATCACCTCTACCTCGAGATCTAACCATTTTCTGTACCAAGCAACAACAGGTGTCAGTTGTAATTCAAGTGCAAACATACAAGAACACACCAGAGAGGCAGTGAACAACATAGAGTAAAACATGCTTGCATGGAAAGGGAATGCGTTCCGCAGAATTATCAGTGCGACCGCAACTTGGGAATTGCGGACCGCACAATTTAATCATGCGGTCGCATAATTGGATTTGCGGTCCTCACAATTGTAAGTGCATCCGCAGAATTGGATTGCAGTCCACATAATTATCAGTGAGGCCGCAACTCAGATTCCACCAATATGCCAACTCTCTAGTAATAGAGAGTGGGTTGTTTTGTGACCACGTTGGGACTTTTGCGGTCCGCACATTTTTCATTGTGGCCACAAAATCATGCTTGACTAAAGTACCCTAATTTCAACTTCTGCGGACAGCACAATTTCTTGTGTGGCCGAAAATTTCAATACAATTACGATCAAAGTTCTAGGGTTTGCAATTTTTGCACAAATTTGACATGGTGGAAGTGTATAATCATGAAAACCTATTTACAACTCCCCATAGAGCAAGTACTAATTGACCCACTACAATTTTAACCTCACATGGTTGTATAATTTAATTCTACTAACAAATAGCCTATAACTAACAAACAAATTATAAATTAAACTAAAAGTTGAAAAATCCTACAAGTAACTGAGGCATACCAAATATGAAGTAGTGCAAATGACTAATCACAGATGTTGTGTGTGTATGGCAAATGATTTACCATATGATTTCAATGTTTTAGACATGTGAATGCTCAGAGAGGGAAAAAAAATAGCAGTACCCCTAGGCCTTCTATTTATAATGGACGGTTCTAACTGAGAGAAAGAGTGTTGAGTGCAGCCGCAAAATCCCCATTGCGGTCCACACTCTGTTACCTGGGGCTTAGAAGCCCTTTTGTGTTTTACTGTCCACATAATTAGTTGTGCGGTTGTAAATTTAATTGCGGTCTTCAGAATTTGGGTTGCGGCCGCAGATTGGCTATTTCTCTGATGGATCAACTTCATAGAGTTGACATTTTCACCTTCAACTTGTGCGGTCCGCATTGCAATTGTGCGGCTGCAGAGTCCCTTTTGTTGTAGCAACCAAAATTGTGCGATCCGCACTTCTTTCCACACTTAGTCAATTTTCTGGGAACAAGTTCCTGTAAAGTACACTCATCCCTGCAACACACTTCAAAGTTAGCAAAAAAATAACACATATCTACAAAAGAAGAAAAGAAAAGAAAAAGAAACATGGGTTGCCTCCCAAGAAGCGCCTGATTTAACGTTGCGACACGATGCAGATTACCATCATTTGAAATGAATAACTGCCACCACGTGGCCATCATCAACCTTTTACAAATAATGCTTCACTCGGTGATCATTGACTCGTAATACCTCATTTTTTTGTTCTTCAAGTCCAATGCACCAAAAAGTGTCACACCCACAATTCAAAGGGACCACTCCATTTAGATTTCAACTTTCCGGGAAACATCTTCAACCGTGAGTTGAACAACTAAACAAGATTTCCCACCTTGAACTCCATGTTCCAAATGTATTTGTCATGGAAGTATTTCATCTTCTCTTTGTACAAGAACGAACTTGCATAGACACGTTACCGGAAATCATCCAATTCATTCAAATGTGCAACCTGCAAGTTAGCAGCTCCATCCCAATCAAGATTCAATTTCTTTAAAGCCCACATGGATTTGTGCTCAAGTTCCACCGAAAGATGACAAGATTTTCCAAAACACCAACCGGTATGGATACATCCCGATAGGAGTTTTGGAAGTAGTCGGATAAGCCCATAGTGCATCATCAAGCTTCTTTGACCAATCTGTCCGATTATCATTAACTGTTTTGGACAAGATACTCTTTATCTACCGGTTAGAGACTTCCACTTGACTTCTAGCTTGTGGATGGTAGGGATTCCTAACATTATGAATGAAACTATACTTGCTAAGCAAACTATCAAAATCCTTGTTGCAAAAATGCGACCCCTTATCGCTTATGATAGCCCGCGGAGTACCAAATCTTGTGAAAATATTCTTCTTCAAGAATGCCACCACACTTCTCGCTTCATTTTTGGGTAGAGCAACGGCCTCAACCCATTTAGACACATAATCAACCGTGACCAAGATGTAGGTGTTTCCACAAGAACTCACAAAAGGACCCATGAAGTCAATACCCCACACATCAAAGATATCAATCTCCAAAATGGTAGTGAGAGGCATTTCATTCTTCTTCGAGATTCCACCGGCCCGTTGACATCCATCACATATTTTCACCATATCACTTGCATCTTTGTATAGAGTGGGGCAATAGAAACCACAACTTAGCACTTTGGCCGCCGTTCTTGCTCCGCCATGGTGACCACCATAATATGAAGAATGGAAAGCCTCAAGAATAAGATTTTGCTCTTCGTTCAGTACACATCTTCTAATTACCCCATCCATGCAAATCTGGAAAAGGTATGGCTCGTCCTAATAATAATCTTGACAATCCCATTTGAGCTTCTTCCTTTGATTTGAAGAGAACTCATCTGGGATGATTTCACACGCAAGGAAGTTTGCTAGATCTGCAAACCATGGCACCTACTTCATTGAAATAGCCAAGAGTTTCCTCATAGAGGAAGGAGTCATTGATTTCAAGACCATCATGCAGCCTCCCCTCCTCCTCCAAACAAGACAAGTGGTCTTCCACATGGTTTTCACTCCCTTTTCGATCTTGGATGTCAAAATCAAACTCTTTAAACAATAGCACACATCGCATAAACCGAGCTTTTGAATATTTCTTGCTCATAAGATAGAAAAGTGTCACGTGATTTGTATGAACAATAACCTTTGCACCCATCAACTATGGGTGGAACTTCTCAATTGCAAACACAATGGCAATGAGTTCTTTCTCTGTAACGGTGTAATTGACTTGGGCATAATTCATGGTCTTACTAGAATAGTAGACCGGATGAAAAATCTTGTTGATGCGTTGCCCCAAAACTGCTCCAACTGCTACTTCACTAGCATCGCACATGAGCTCAAAAGGAATACTCCAATTAAGAGCGGTGATAATAGGAGTGGTTGTCAACTTGAACTTTAGCAATTCAAAGGCTCTCATGCAATCATCATTGAAGTGAAGCTTAACATCTTTATCTAAGAGCTTGCACAACGAGCTCACCACTTTAGAAAAATCCTTTATGAAACACTGGTAGAACCCCGCGTGACCTAAGAAACTTCGCACACCTTTCACCGAAGTTGGAGGTGGAAGTTTAGAAATCACCTCTATCTTTGCCTTGTTGAACTCTATGCCATTCTTTGAAATTTTGTGGCCAAGGGCAGTGCCTTCCTCGACAATGAAATGACATTGCTCACAATTTAGCACCAAGTTTGTTTCTTCACACCTTGCCAATACTCTATCAAAATTTTCCAAGAAGTCATCAAAGGAATCCCCGACCACCAAGAAGTCATCCATGAAGACTTCAAGGCAATCCTCGACCATATTCATAAAGATCATAATCATACACCTTTGAAAAGTCGTAGGTGCATTACATAAGCCAAATGGCATCCGCTTGAAAGAGAAAGTACTATAGGGACATGTGAAAGTTGTTTTCTATTAATCTTCCGGGGAAATAAGGATTTGGTTGTATCCCGAATATCCATCTAAAAAGTAATATAAAGCACGGTCGGCCAATCTATCAAGCATTTGGTCAAGGAAAGGAAGTGGAAAATGGTCTTTCCTCATGTCTTGATTAGCTTGCGATAGTCCATACACACTCTCCACCCGGTCACCATTCTTGTGGGAATCAACTCGTTCTTGCCATTGGTGACCACTGTAATGCCCCCTTCTTTAGGACACATTGTACCAGAGAAGTCCACAAACTACAAGAAATGGGGTAGACAACCCCAGTATCTAACCACTTGATAATCTCCTTTTTGGCCAGATCTTGCATAGCTTCATTGAGTCTCCTTTGATGTTCAATGGATAGTTTGGAATCTTCCTACAATTTAATCTCATGCATGCAAAATACGGGGCTTATTACCCGAATATCTGTCAAAGTCCACTCAATATCCTTCTTCCTCTTGTGGAGCACCGCCAATCTGGAGTCAACCTGCATGTTAGTCAAACAAAAGGAAGAATAACTGGTAAAGTAGAACAAGGGCCAGGAAATTCATACCTAAGATGTGGAGCCAATGGCTTCAACTGCAATATAGGAGGCACTTCAATTGAAGGCTTTATAGGAGGAGTTTTCCTATTCTCAAGAACCAAGGAAAGTTTCTGTGGTACATAGTTGTACGACCCTATTCCTTGCAAAGAATTCACACATTCCATGAAGCCATACATCTCGTCATCATCAAAGTAGAGCAAGACAGGCTCCAACATATCACCCACATTAATCGTGGCACGTGTATCATCAATGATCACATCGGTCACCAAGTCCACGAAAGAACACACTTCATTGCTATTTGGTTTCCACATAGATTCGCACACGTGGAACACCATCTTTTCATCACCCACCCAAAAAGTGAGTTCTCCGGCTTCCACATCAACGAGAGCCTTTCCATAGAAAGGTAAGGTCTTCCAAGAATAATCGGTACCTCATAGTCCACTTCACAATCAAGAATAAAAAAATCCGCTGGAAGAATGAATTTATCAACATGAACTAATACATCTTCAATCACTCCCAACGGTCTCTTCATTGTACGATCAGCCATTTGTAATCTCATAGATGTGGCTCTTGGTTGCCCAATTCCCAAGGTCTTCAAAACCAAATAGGGCATCAAATTGATACTTGCCCCAAGATCACGAAGAGCTTTAGCAAACTCGACACTTCTAATGGTGCAAGGGATTGTGAAAGCACCGGGATCTTTCAATTTAGGAGCCATCAAATGCACAATTGCACTCACTTGATGAGTGACTTTGATAGTTTCAGAATTCATCGACTGCTTCTTTGTCACCAAATCCTTCATAAACTTTGCATAACCAGGAATTTGCTCAAAGGATTCAACTAATGGCACATTTATTGAGAGACTCTTCATCATGTCAATGAAATTTTTGAATTGATTCTCGCAATTTTGGTTGGCGAGCTTTTGAGGATGTGGAGGAGGTGGCTTAGGCAATGGTGCCTTAGAATTTTGCACTACCAGTTTCGGTATGTCAATAACATGATCCTTAGACAGGTTCACTTCCTCTTGAGTCTCTTTCACAGTGTCATCAATATCAATCCTCACTTTATCATTTGCTTGCACCACATTGATCGGGATCTCTTTTCTTCTACCACGTGCTCATCATCCACAAGTTGCCTTTGACTTGAGGTGGGTGCATTCCCACCTCTTCCACTTCTTATAGTAACGGCCATGGCATGCCCCGTATTGTTCTCACCCTTTGGGTTCACCACCATGTCACTTGGTAGTGCCCCCTTAGGACGAGAATTTAAAGCTTGAGAGATTTTCCACATTTGCATTTCTATGTTGCAGATCGATGTGTTGTGTGAAGTAAGTTAGACATCAAAATTGGCATCCTTCTCCATCATTTGCTTGAACATGTTCTCAATAGGGAACATTTCATTGTTGAATAACTAGGACCATGGGAAGGATAAGAAGGTGGGTTGCTCGGTTGTTGATACATCGGGGGCTTTTGAAAACCCGACCCCCGATTTCCTTGATTGTTACTCCACCCGCCTTGATTGTTGCCTCCCAAATTTCCTTGGTTATTGTTGTTATGCCAATTCCCTTTATTATTGACTCCACTCCAATTGCCTTGATTGTTGTTGTTATTACAATTGCTTTGATTGTTTCCATCTCTCCAAATACCTTGGTTGTCAGAATTCCAATTGCTTGATTATTTGAGGTCTCCATTGTTGTTGGCTAGGGCCTTGGAAGTTGTTTCTTTGCCCTTGAAAGTTGTTCACATATTGGACCTCTTCTTCTTGGTCATTGTAAGAGTCATCTTGATCAAATCCACTATCATCTTGCACAAAAGTGTCAACTCTTTGTTGTATTTGTGGACTTCTTGTTCTTCGCTTGTTCACCATCGTACTTACTCCCTCAATTGCATTGACTTGTCTCGAGTTTTGCACTTGTTGAAGTTGAGCCTTTTCCACTTGGTTCATGGTGGTCGTCAACTCGGCTATGGCTTGTCCATGGTCATGAAAATTTTTGTGAAGGAGAATCACATTGGGATCACCTTGTGGAATATTAGCCTAAGATTTTCACACCGATGAAGTATCTGCCATCTCATCCAAAATATCACACGCCTCCGCATAAGGCATAGTCATGAAGTTCTCACCGGAAATTTGATTCACTACACATTGGTCGGTTGTATTGAATCCCCGATAGAAAGTTTGTTGAATCATGTTCTCCATAATATCTTTGTTGGGCACTCTTTCACCATTGTTTTATACCTTTCCCATATCTCGTGTACTGGTTCATTAGGCTCTTACTTGAATGCTAGATTTTCATCCCGAAGAATAGCCATGTGCCCGGGAAAGAAGTACTTAGAAATAAATTTCTCCTCTAATTCATCCCAAGTATGAATGGAATGATTTGGAAAACATTCTAAAAATCTAAATCTTTACCTTGTAGAGAGAAGGGAGAACGCCTTAGCCTCAAAGCATCCTCGGAGACATTTGTTTGTTTACTCCCCCAACACGTATCTACGAATACCTTCAAGTGTTTGTAAGCATTTTAACCCATTGCATCGGTGAAGAACCCTCGTTGCTCGAGCAAAGTGAGCATCACGTTGGTTTGCCCACCCTAATACGGAAAGGGACTATAGCACTTGCATACCCTTCATTCGGCAACACTCGGTGCGGAGCCGCTCATGGTGGAGGTGGGGGTGGAGCGGGAACATTTTCATGAGGCACTTGGCCTCGTCTATTGGCTTAAGGTTCACGAGCAAACTCATCCATTTGATGATCCTCAACATCTACATCCCCCAAAGCTATGTTTCCGAGCTCATTTCATGATTGCACCTACAATAACTCAATACATAGTAAGAAGGAAGGAAAAGAAAATATTCCAAAAACACACATAAATATATAGCTAACACCATGTTTAGCTCCCCGGCAAAGGCGCCAAAGACGAGGATGAACGAAAATCGAACGCAGCCATTCCGCTTGTCATCAGAGGGGACAATGTTATAAAGGTGTATTAAATACTCTGCGCCTGGTAGTATCTTAATAAGGAATATTTTGCAGCATTAAGAACAACAGCCCGTTACAAAGAATTTGACATTTATGTTCACTGTTACATCTCCATCAATGGTCCTCATAATTGACATTAAAGGAGGGCATGATCCTAGGACCTCCTTCTCTAGACACAACTATAAATAGTGAGTCTAGTTATCATTGGTAAAGATACGAATTTTCTGGCTAAACTTACACTACATTCTATACAAAGCTTTATACAATCTTACTCTCATGCTTTTAGATCTTATCATTGTTATGCCCGAAAACCTTATTCCCCGAACTGTCATCTCTGTTGTTTCATCTACATTTTAAGACTAAGTATTTTATATTTCTTCAATGATTGCATTATTTCAGAATAAAATTAGTTCACTTATTTAGAAACCACGTATAAATTCGACTTTACTATTTTTCGGGTAAACAACCAAACATGTCTGCAAAAGTTTCACTTAATTGGTTCATCAGTTTTAGGGCCTTCGTATCTGTAAATATATCCCGCCGATATATATTAATTAGCAACTATGCAAAAATATTAATTTTCTTAGTCCTTGTTTTTACCATGCATGGATCAGGTGAGGTTGGGTCCCGCCATATTGTTATTATATTGACGTCTTCTCAGCTGGATAATAGTTTTAAGGGTTGTCTGGTTCTAAGGAGAGCTATTCAAGGATTAACAATATAATTTCGGAATTATAAAGATTATTTTTCTAGATGGGATAAGTAATATCAAGATTATGATATAAAATTTGTCCTGATTTTGCTAATACCTACAACTAAATTGCCGGGTAAAATTAATCTCAAAACCTAAATCAGAATATCCCACCCAATCCCATAAACAAAACGGCCCCTACTCCTATAATACCAGGGTGTCAAATCTATAATTGCAATTGACGTATCTTTATTAATTAGCCACCCTTGTTGGCAAGGTAAACTCTTCTTCAACATCAGTCTGTATCATGCATTCAGCATCGTCCTTAATCAATTAATTTAGGGGGAAATGACATAGTATAGCCGCTCGCTCTTAAAATAATAGTCAAAAAATATATATTTTTATATATGTTTGTGTATACATACATTTTGTATATTATATACAAAAATTATACAAATTTTATACACTTTTTCGGCTAGCAAATATAAATTATTTCTAGCGCGGGCTAAAAGTAAAAAATCCCTTAAATAAACTTAGTCGTGTTCCTAACAGGAGATAGGCGCGCTAGCGTCGACTAATATTCGGTCAGGCGACGCTCAATAGTTGAAACAAGGGGAAGCTAGAGTGTGTGATGACCCGATAGGTCATCTTATGTATTAAAACCTAATTCTGTGATCTGGAAACCTTAAAACCCTTGCTTTAGCCTTTTTCGATTTGCGTGTACAGTTCGGGCATGTTTTCGAAAAACTGTTATGTTAAAAACTGAGAAAAATAAGAATTTTTTCCAAAACACTTCATTTGAGTTGACTTCGGTCAACATTTTGAGTAGACAGACCCAGATTCCTATGTTGACGGTCCCGATAGGTCCGTACCGTGATTTGGGGCTTGGGCGTATGCCCAGAATCGAATTCGAAAGCCCCTAACCCGAGATATCGGACTTTTTTGAAATTTGAAAGTTAAAAGCTTAATGAATTTGAAATGTTTGACCAAAGTTTGACTTTTCGGATAGCGGGTTCGTATTTTGATTTCGAACCCGGTATAGGTCCAATACCATATTTATGAATTGTCTGTGAAATTTGGTGAATACCGGAGTTAGTTTGACGTGATTCGGACGTCCGGTTGTGAAAATAAAAGTTTCAAAGTTTTCTTGAAAATCTTATTTGATTTGGTGTTCAATTCGTAGTTTTAGGTGTTATTTTGGCGATTTGATCGTGCGAGCAAGTTCGTGTGATATTTTCAGACTTGTGTGCACAGTTGGTTTAGAGCCCTGAGGGCTCGGTGAGTTTCAGATAGGCTACGAAGTGAATTGGATTTAGAACATTTGCTAGTGTCTGCAATTTCTGGGAACTGGCCTCAGATCTCGCATTTACGAGATCAGTGTTCGCAATTGCGAACATTTCCCACTTCTGACAGGCTCGCATTTGCGAAGAATGCCTCAGTCAGCCTAATTTCCCATTTGCGATCATGAGGTTGCAATTGCGGAGGCCAGTGTAGGCATTTGCAAACAAAACATCGCATTTGCGAAGAGGGTGCTGGGTAGGTAGTGATTGCAAATGCGATCAATGGGTCACATTTGCAGAAGGATCAAAGTTCACATTTGTGAAGAAAGCAGGGGTGTGATGATTCTCGCATTTTGTGATGGATTTTTCGCATATGCGTGGCTCGCATTTGCGAACCCCAGGTTGCAAAAGTGACAACTGCAATTGATCAAATACGACTTAAACAAAATTTTTGGTTCATTCTTCAAATTTTCAAAACTAAAACCTTAGAGGCGATTTTTTCAAAACTCTTTCTTCCCCAAATCGTTGGTAAGTAATTGTAACCTATTTCCTTTCAATCTTTCACTGCATTTCACAAGTTTTAAATCTAAAATCTAGAGTTTTCATGGTGGAATTGGGGATTTTTGGGTAGAAATTAGGGATTTGGTAAATTGGTGAATTAGACCTCAAAATGATGTCGGATTCCAAAATAAATTACATAGCCGGGCTGGGGTGTGAATGGGTAATCGCGTTTTGGTCCAAACTTTGGGATTGGACCAAGCGGACCTGGGGGTTGACTTTTTCAAAAATGGCCTAAATTGAATTCTTTGCAATTGTGGGTAGTTCCTAAGGCTTAATTTGAATCGTTTGGTTGGTAATTTTCTAGATTCTACTGGTTCGGAGGCTTGTTTGAGAGGAAAAGCTGTGATTGAGCAGTGAGTGGTCTTTAGAGCGAGGTAAGTGTTGTGTCTAACCTTGATTTGAGGGAATTAGGAACCCTCGGACGATTTGCTCTGTGAATTGCATGTGAGCGGTGTATATGTGAGGTGACGAGTGCTTATGCGCCACCAAATTATCTGTTTCCCCTATTTTCCCGCTTTTCATGCACTATCTCTTTCCTTGTCTTAATTGCTACATGCTCTAAATGTATTAACATGCCTAATTTGCTACTTGTTAGTCATTATTTTCTCTTGTTCATGATATTAGCTCTTTCCATAGTTTCATGGTCTCCTATAACTTGTTCAAGTTGGTTTGTTTGTACCTTCTAGTTGTAAATTCTGGATTGGTCTCGCTGTGTAGCATTGTTTATGCGGATTTTCATATTTTACAAGGTTTCCTATTTGTTTTGGTTTGGTGTTTGGGAATTGTAAAGGATTTTCGTGATTTGAATTGTGAGTTTACTGTGCATACTGAATACTTGATATTTATATGGTGGGATTGAGTTGCACGCCACAACAAGTAAAATAAGGGTGATATGTTAAGGTGAAATAAGGGTGAAACTATATTGTACGATGGGAGCGGGTTGCACGCCGCAACATGTGTAATAAGGGTGGATTGTTGTGGTGGTATAAGGGTGAACTACGCTTATGATATTGTGATATGGTGGGATGGGGTTGTGCGCCGCAACACTTATATATGTGTATTCATTATTGTTTATGTTGCTATGAGGAAATAAAGGAGGATTATGTGACGTATGGTGGGATCGGGTTGCGCGCCTCAACAACCTATGTGTTTATATTTTCCTAAGCTGTGTAATCATTATGATATTTTCTTTTGCACTTAAGGATTGTTAAATTCTGAACGTTGGTGGCTCATTTCCTGGAGTTGTAGTTATCACTTGCACTTTACTGGTTTATTCCATTCTGTATTTCATTTTTTGTCTTTATTATATATATTGCGTACAGGTTATAGTGTGAGTGACCCGCCTTAGCCTTGTCACTACTTCGTCGAGATTAGGCTCGACACTTACAGAGTACATGGGGTCGGTTGTACTCATACTACACTCTACACTTGTTGTGCAGATTTGAGATGACCCAAAGGGTCATCTTGTGTTTTAGGACTCTATTCTACACTCGTTAGCCTTAAAAATCTTATTTTTACCCTCCTCAATTTGTGTGCGCAGTCCGGGCATAATTCCGGAAATTCCTTATGTGAAAAATTGAATAAATAAAAAATGTTGACATTTAAAAGTGATTTTAGTTGACTTCGGTCAACGTTTTGAGTAAACGGACCCGGACCAGTGTTTTGATGGTCCCGTTGGATTCATAGTAAAATATGGGACCTGGGTGTATGCCCGGAATCGAATTCCGAGGTCCCTAGCTCGAGATATGAATTTTTGACTAAAATTGAATTACCGAAAATTAATGATTTTGAAGAATTTGCTTAATGTTTGATTTTGATGGTATCGGGTTCGTATTTTGGTTCCGGATCCCGTACAGGTCCATTATGATATTTAAACCTTTTTTGTGAAATTTGGTGAGAAAAGGAACTGATTTGACATGCTTCGGACCCTCGGTTAAGAAAATAGAAATTTTAAAGTGTTTTGAGAATTTCATGTGTTTTAGTGCTAAATTTGTAGTTCGAGGTGTTATTTTGGTGATTTGATCTCACGAGCAAGTCTGTATGATGTTTTTAGACTTGTGTGCATGTTTAGTTTGGAGCCCCGAGGGCTCGGGTGCCATTCGGGCGATGCGCGAGTTGAGTTAAACCTCAACAAGGGCTGCTGGTGCATCAGATCTGGTGTGCCCGCACCTGCGAGCCCTTGGTCGCAGGTGCGAGCGATAGCCCACAGGTGTGGCCCAGGTCTGGACTTCATTTCTCCGCAGATACGGACTCCTCTCTGCAGGAGCGGGATCGCAAAAGCAGAACCCTGTCCAAAGGTGCGACCCTAGTGGCCCAGTTCTTTTCCACAAAAGCGGACGCCATGTCCGCACGTGCGGATGTGCAGGTGCGGACAAAGCACCGCAAATTCAAAGGTAGGGAACTGAGTCCATTTAATTTGGACTCCAGCCATTTTCTTCTTATTTTCAAAAGAATAGAAGACCTAAGGAGATTTCTCAAAGGCATCTTCTTCCCCAAATCATAGGTAAGTGTTCCTTAACTCGTTTCTTTCAATCTTTTAGTTCTTTTTACAAAATAATCAATTTAGAATCTAGGAATTTCATGGTAGAAATTGGGGGTTTGGGTAGAATTAGGGATTTTTGAGAAATTGGAAATTTGACCTTATTTGGGGCCGAATTTCGAAACTAATTACATATTCGGGCTCGGGGGTGAATGGGTAAACGGATTTTGGTCCGAACCTCGAGTTTTGACCATGCAGGCCCAGGGTCGGTTTTTGACTTTTTAGGAGAAAATTTGGAAAAACTATAATTATTCGTTTAAATTGATTTCTTTAGCGATAATTGATGGTATAAAGCTAATTATGACTAGATACAAGTGGATTGGAGGTGAATTCTAGAGGAAAAATGGTACTTGAGCAGTGAGTGGCCTGCGGATCGAGGTAAGTATCGTGTCTAACTTTGGATTAAGGGATTAGGTATTAATTGACTACTTGCTACATGTTTGGTTATTGACTATTTGACTATATATATATATATATATATAGGTTAAATGAAGAGCACCTATGTGTTGGTGTCGAGTCATATCATGCGAATGAGTCCTATTGTGGTAACTGTTGTAGTCACTATTCAATTTGTTCATGCTTAGCTTATCTATCTGTTATATTGGGCATCTCTTATCCTGTTTTACTGAAATTTAGTAAGTGTTGAGTATTGACTCAAGGTTTAGCTTGATATTGTGGCATTAAACATTGAAGTAAGACCGACTTATGATATTTTTTGTCTCTTCGTGTTGTTGATCTTTGTTTTGGTAAGGAAGAGTATAAAGAACGAAGGGTGGTGTCGTGCAATATTTGTGAGTGAGTGATAATGCACGAAGGTTGATGTCGTGCCATATTTTGTGAGTGATAATGCATGAAGGGTGATGCCATGCTATGTTGTGTGAGTGATAATGCACGAAGGGTGATGTCGTACTATGTTTTGTGAGTGATAATGCATGAATGGTGATGCCGTGTCATATTCTGAGAGAGTGAAAGCACGAAGGGTGATGCCTTTTCTATTATTCATAATGGTGGGATTGAGAGTAAAAGCACTGAGGGTGATGCCGCGTAATTTTCTTTACTATTTTTACTTGGTTATTTCATTAAGGCATATTGATTGATTCTATCTTGTCCCGATTTTCTATTCCTTACGTTGTGAACCCCTCAGCATGTCCCCTTCCCATTATTGCCTGTTTTTATCTCTTCATTTCTATTGTTGCCACTTGTATGATTATTCTGTTCAGGTTATACGTGGGTGTCGTGTCTTAGCCTCGTCACTACTTCGTTGAGGTTAGGCTCGACACTTACCAGTACATTGGGTCGATTGTACTGATACTGCACTCTACAATTTTTGTGCAGATCCAAGTATCGGACTGAGCTGATTCCGAGATTTGTAGTTGACTTCTACAAAGGAGACCCAAGGTAGATCTGTTGACGTCTGCAGATTCCTGGAGTCCCCTCCTATATGCTTATTACTGTTTTTCTTTAGTTCATAAACAATTGTACACTTTTCTTTCAGCCAAATACTTATAGATAAATCATAGTAGCCCGTGAGTTGTGACTCCAGATCATGGGTAGATGGATATGTATATACATATGTAGCATATGCGCGGTGTTGTTAGGGAATTTTTTTTTTTGTTCTTGTTTAGTTTATCATGTGCTTAATTGTAGTAATTTCCGCAAGTTTTAAAGATTTTCATGTTGTAAACCTTTAATGTTAGCTTGCCTAGCAAGAGCAACGTTAGGCGCCATCACGGTCCCGACGGTGAGAATTCGTGTCGTGACAAGATTTTGGCATTGGTCCGAGATGATTGAGAGGCGTAGTAGCTCAGACTGGTTCATCGAAGACTAAAGGTGGATCTGTTGGCGTTCACAGACCTTGAAGTCCCCATCTATCTTTTCTATTTTTCACTGTTTCTTTTGTTCCAATAGTTGTATTTCTTTCAGACTTTTACTTATAGTAAATCCTAGAAGTTCGTGAATTGTGACTCCAGATCCGTGGTGTAGTAGATATAAAAGCTTTTATGTATTCCGCACTCGCTTTATTCTGTTTTTTCTTATTTGTTGTTATTTATTGAATTGAATAAGGATCGGCTTAATAATTCTCTAACGTTGGCTTGCCTAGCAAGTGAATTGTTAGGTGTCATCACGGTCCCGAAGAGGGGGAATTCCGGGTCGTGACAGAGTGTCAGCTAGGTGTTCGGTCGAACCCAATAATTTTGGTTCAAATTCTATGTTTATCTTTTAAAAAAATATTAAAAATATATAAATTATTAATTTAAAACCCAACAACTTAAAAGGGTTAGTTTCTAAACCCATAAATTTTAAATCTTTGCTCCACCTCTAGTTGAAACCCAACGTCCACTAAAATTCATTGGCTTATATAATAACATTCTAAATTTAGGCAATAAGTTGTAGGTATTAAAAATGGATGCATTACCTTGTACATAAATAAACTCTGAGAATATATCAGCAAGCTCTATTATTTCTAAACTCTATATATCTGCCTTTGGTCGTTTTGGAGGTACTTAAACAAACATTAACGGGAAAATTCTAATGCAATATAGTGTGTTATATTACTTAGTCAGTTCCTGTGTAAACATCTAAATACGAGGGTTTGTAAATATGAAATCACAATAATCCAAGGTATTAAAAGAGACGTGTTATATCTAAATTCACATAGAAATAATTAAGTTATTGATCACACCCAACTATGCCGTATAAAAATGGCTGAGCGGTCGCTGCAAATATAATCTGGTCTAAGAGTCCGAAGTCGAATCCCACAGAGAACTAAGGTTTTGATGTAACTGTTAAGTATCACTAAGAAGACAAGTTCGAAAAAATTCTAAGCTGTAAATATCAATATTCTTATGTCTAACTAATTAATTAACAAATTAAAATAGTAAGTTAACAACCAAAGTTATTAAGGGTTGGAGACAAGATTAGAAAATTCTAGAGTTATGATCTACCCAATTGTCAGAATCCTCCCACTACATTTCCTATAAATTCGTCTCAGTATTCTCTACCGATCGTGAGTAATTTGGGTGTTGTAATTCTCTTTCGAGCAACTGCCATAATTTACTAGACGTGTTCTTCCGAACTACACTAGCTGATACTAGTTTACCGCTCACTAAGATCGCACCGAGGTTTTGTTAATACTAATCCCTCCTTTAAACCTCATGTATTGGTTCCTCACATACGTTAGGAATGATGTTGTTCAACAACTACCTAAATATGTACCTTTTTCCAAGCAATACACACTAAATAGGTACAGTCAATTGAGGGCCCTTCAATCAACTAAGATAATCACTTAGTTGAACAAATATAGAAAATACAACGGCAAAATTATATTAAACACAACATAAAATCATCCTCTAAAACATCCCATCAAATCCTAGATAAATGAGTTTAGCTATTCATAATCATACTAACAATCATGATCAGATCTGAAAGCATTAAACCACAGATTAAGGAAGAACGGAAAGAAAACTCTTGTGATTCGTTTCTTCTAAGTGTTCCTGTAGCTTTTTGTCTCTCCAATAATGTTTCCCCCCTCTACAAAATAGGTTTAAAACTTCTTTTATACATGTTGGGGCATGTACGGTTGAAACTACCTAGTCCTAGCAGCAATAGGAAAAGTTTCCCGCTTTCGTGTTTTGAACCACGCCTGGCACAAAGCTGGGCGCCCAACTCTGTGTAGTGTTGTCGTTTGTGTTTTGAATTGGTCAGGCTCAAACTTGGATGCCAAAAAACCATACTCGTCTAAATTCTTCTATTTTAGCTTCAATTTATGCAAATCCTTCTATAACACCTCCAAAAGAACCTTACACATAAAAATATTATTATTAAGCTCGAGTCATAAAGATTCGCACTAAATTTAACAAGGTCAAGGCATAATGAAAGTTAATTTACATGCAAAACATGAACTTTTAGCGTAGCATCAGTTATGCTGAAAGACCTGCAAATCTCTCAGAATCTATGCAATATTTTGCTTAAAAAGTAAAAGACTCATATAGACAATATCGACCAGTTACACGACTTATAATCACATTCAATGCATGATTGTATTGGTTATTCTCTAACTAAATTAAATCTTCATAGAATTTACTTATAAATAAATACGTATACAACGAAATTTTTTGTAACGACCCAAGCGGTTGTTTTGAGCATTTGTATTTCGCTCGGTAGTTTGGGGGCACGAGTAGCTCCATATGATATATTAGGACTTTTATGCAAAATTTGAGTTCATTCTGAGTTGATTTGATATGTTTCGGCGCGAGTTTTTGGAAGTCGAAAGTTTGAAAGTTCATTAAGTTTGATTTGAGGTGTGTTTCGTCGTTTCAATGTTGTTACGCATAATTTTAGGCCTCGAGTAAATCCGTGTTCTGTTACGGAACATGTTGGTATGTTCGTACAGGGTCCCGAGGGGCTCGGGTGAGTTTCGGGTAGGTTTGGGTTGTGTTGCTTTTCTTATGGTTCGATGTCGTTTCTTCAAGCATAAATGGTATCACATTGAACAAATGAGCTCCAACTTTTTTTTTGATTGAAGCATTAGATTTGTATCGTAATTATGGATCCATAGCAAAAAGAATCATCAAATTTGGACGTCGTATGAAGATTTTATGGTCATGTTACTAAGAATTGGGTTGCTAGATTTTTCAGATTAATTACGAAATTGCCACTGACTTCGTATTTAAAAATCTGCAATATCTCCAAAATAGTAAAACTAACATATCTCCTTTATTTTAAGGTCAAGTGGAGTGATTCAAAACTATATCTTGACTGAAATTTCATAAGGAATCCATTGGAACTATCAAAATCAAGTTTTGGGATCGTTTGGCATGTAAACCGAGGCAAAACAGCTGGGCAAAAATACTTAATATCGAATGTTTGTTCATTTGGTCATATTTTGAGTTGGGGAGCTCGGATTTGGACAATATTTAGAGGAAATTTTTACCACATGGATTGGGGTAAGTTTTATACACTCAATTTTGGTTATATTTCATGAATCCATCTTCGTCTTTGGTATTTTTTTAATGATTTAAAGTGAAATTTGGGGGTTTTGTCTAAATTGTCATAAAGTAAAATTTTGAGTTTTCAACATCGATTCGGAGTGGGATTTGAGTGAATATGGTATGGTTGGACTCCTAGTTGAATGGATTATCGGATTTTTTGAGTTTTGCCGGGTTCCGAGGTGCGGGCCCGATTTTTATTTTTTGGCCGATTTTAGAATTTTAATTAAAGATTCGACCTTTATCGATTGTGCTTGTTTTCTTTGGAATTATTTGATGTATTTGAGTTGCTTTTGGCTAGTTTCGAGCCTTTGAAAGGTCGTTATGCGCAGGATGGTATTTTTGGAGCATCGTTTGGCTTGCAGAGTATTGGATTTGGCTTGTTCGAGGTAGGTAACACTTCTAAACTTAGTGTTGAGGGTATGAATCCCCAAAATACATGTTATGTGATTGGAATTGAGGTGATGCACATGCTAGGTGACGGGTGTGTTGGCGTGCACTATCGCGCCCCCCTTTTTCTCGTGAAACCGGATTTTGACATTTGACAACTCCTTTTGAGAGAAGGGAAAAAGAATTGGTTGTTGGAGAGTCGCCACCTAACGGATTAAGGTGAATTAGGGAACCTATAGAAAATAACTCAAATTATACCAGTTTGCATCACCAGAGATCGAGTAAGGGCTCAAATTACCTTGAGGGAAAGGTGTTAGGCACCCCTCGAGGTCCACAACGATGGGTCCCGACCGAACTTAACTTATGTGTTAGTCTAAGAAAGAGAAGAAACTATTTAATAGGGATGGGGGGTCCTAAATTTTTTAGTCTATAAGATCAACCCGTGAAATATAAATAATACTTCGTAACTCTCCCAAGACAGGGGTGTTACTTGCATTATTCAGCGGGCACATACTATCATCTCCTACTACCCGATTACTATCTTTAAGCTTTTACCTAAAGCTCTCTAATCAATTCCAACTCGTGTCCTATGCGTGCACTACCCGTCCTTTACCTATGGTCCTAGGGGCATTGGGACCTCTATTTTAGGATGGTTGTAGGCTCGACCTAAGTTGCTCAAAATTGTAAAACACTAGGAGACAAGCAAAACGGTTAGGACTTTTCAAATAAAGACAGATATGGGCTCAAATTAACCTCCACATATAAACAACAAATGCACGCAGCTAATTAACAGGTTTTATTAATCGTAGAGTCCTATAGGCAGGATATCTATGTGATGTTGAACATGCAGGCAGTCGTATGTAGAATCAGTTTCCTAATGCGAGTATTAGAACCAACATGTATATTTGCCTACTTATTTTAGCTTAGCGCAGTATCTGGGCGTTCATACGATAATGAATAACAGCAAATCACAAGCATAAGTCCAGAATTATTATTTAATCTTGTAGGCATATTACCTAGGTGATTGACAGTGATAATCATATTCAGAATTAGCTAATAGAATCCTATACGCATGATTTCTACAAGTGTGCTGATTACAACCCTATAGGCATGATTTCTAGGATTGAACTGATTTTAGCCCTATAGGCATGACTAGAATTGAACTGATTTTTATCCTATAGGCATGATTTATAGAATTGAACTGATTTTAATCCTATAGGCATGATTTCTATTATTAATCAATACATGAGCAAAAATTTATACACATTGAGTCAGAAAACAATTAAACCAAATATTGGTCCTATAGGCATGGTTGCTAACACACGATTACTGGAAAAATTGATACACCTAAAGGCAGGAATTCCAGCAGATCACAACATTAGTCCTATTGGCTGGATATCTAGTATGTAAACACAATATAGAACCTATACAATTTCAATAATCATGATATGAAACTGATAAGCAGAACCAACAACACAAATAGACACCATATAGGTAGGATATGAAAATAAGAAACCCCTCCCAATTTTACTAAATACCCCTAAATTATTTGTTACAAAATTATTACAGACCAGGTTAATGAATGAATTAAAGAATTAAATAAATTATAGAGAGCCTACAATAGGACCAAATACACCTGGGCAACCCAGGCCTTCAACCCATAACAACTCCATGTAGCGCCCCCCTTTTTTCCTCGCACGGGTCAGGTGCGGAGAGATCGAGCTTATGACATTCTGGACAACTCCTTAAAGGAAGAGGTTTAAGGAAGAGTCGTCACCTAACGGTTTTTTGATGCGTTAGGCACCTAGAGTATATAACTCATGAACTAGTTTGCATTACCAGAGATTGGGTAAGGGCTTTTAGCAAAGGGAATATTTTAAAAATAACTCAGTAATAAAGCAGGAATAAAACAGATTAGTTTGAAGACAGAACATGATTAAAAATAAACAGAGAGATTTGCAGAAAGGAGTGACTGATTTTGGAAATTCAGTATTTCAAAGACAAGGCAGGAATTTAGAGCAGCAACTTCAATGAATTTTCAGTAAAAAGTGAATGAATAATCTTAGCAAGCAGTAATTTTGAAAGCAGAGTAGGGACTTTAAATAACAGAGTTATTTGTATATATTTCGAAAAGGGTGAATGGTTTTAAAAATTCAGCAATTTATAGGCAAAGCATGAGTTGAGGATGGTAACAAACAACGAAGTCTTAAGGATTTCAGAAAAGGACTGATTGGTTTTAAAGACCACATTTTAATACAGGCAAGACATAAAATAATTGATTTTGGTTTTAATAAGTATTAGGCCTAAGGTTTGCCTAGGCGTCCGTATATATACTGATTATGCACACATTGATTATGAGTCCTGAAGCATGATTTCTAGATGCAAATGCAGAAGCAGTATCATTACGACAGATTTTTATTATAGTTATTAGCTGTGAGCAAGATTTCTAAAACAAACATGAGAATAGCATAGATGCTGAAGTAAACAACCTAAACATGGTTTCTAATGCATGGTATGCATGTCCTAAGCATGATACTATTGCACATATTGGTAAATAAATCCTATAGTCATGATTTCTAACCATAACTATCTAAGCATGCATGATCCCCTCCCATAATTACTATCCAGCCTCAAATATTCGTTTACAGATTATTATAGGCCAAGAATAATAAATTACACAACTGAATAAAGGAAAATCAAGAAGCTATACTATAGAGAGCCTAACGGTAGGCCCAAAGTACCAGATACCTTTTCCATATGCCATGACCTTTCAACCCAAGTGTGTCATAGTCTCTAAGGACCTCAGAAGATCCTGGACAGTGCTCACACCCAGGTATCCTAGCCAGGGATGAGTAAGTGCAGTGTAGAAGGCCAGCCTTGTGTGTCAGAGTTCAATGGATACTCAGAGGTCCCCAAGGCAGTGCTCACACGACGGGGGCAAAACCTAGAATCTAAGAGTAGTGGGAAGTGCTTGGAGTTTTAAAAGAGAATTGGAGTTTGAAAAGAGTAGTTTAAAAACAGCAACACTTTGAGAAATAACTTTAAGAGCAGTAAGGAGTTTTAAAAGAGAAGCAGTACAACTGTAACCACTAGGCAAAATGACTCATGAAAGAGCAAACACAAACAGGGGTAAGGGATTGGGGACAGATAACATTAAACATTAGAGTGATGCAGAATTACAATTATCACATAACTACCAAATAGTTGTCACATAATAACATAAATTAATAGGATCAGGAATACATAATATTCAGGTAGCGGGAGAGGCATATTTACAGCATATAGAGTTAAACAGAAGGTGAGAACAAGTAACCACAATCAAGTCAAGGCAAGAAATATCAACCTGTGAACACATAAGCATGCTGGAGACATATCAGACTCAAAGGAAAGGAAAAATAGTAAGGGGGGGGGGGCATGCTAATTACATAATTACAGGGAACCATATGGAAAACAAGATACATATTCAGACTTGACAAAAGGGGAAGACATGACAGGGGTTACGCTAGTTATATAGTAGACAGTAGAACCATAGGATAACATAAGGAACAGTAAGTAAATAAACAAGAACTGGAGCATATTTTGTATAGGTGCTATAAAGCTAAATCAGAAAACATACCAGTCATAGAATAGAGAACAACAAAGTGTAAGAGATAGCATAACAACAACAGTATGTAGAGCAAAGAGAGCAGCAAAGAACAATAGTGTGCAAGCAGTATGCAGAAGCACAAGAGCAGTGGGGATTACCTAATTACATAATTACAGGGAACCATATGGAAAACAAGATACATATTCAGACTTGACAAAAGAGGAAGACATGACAGGGGTTAAGCTAGTTACATAGTAGACAGTAGAATCATAGGATAAAACACATAAGGAACAGTAAGTAAATAAACAAGAACTGGAGCATATTGTGTATAGGTGCTATAAAGCTAAATCAGAAAACATACCAGTCAGAGAATAGAGAACAACAAAGTGTAAGAGATAGCATAACAACAACAGTATGCAGAGCAAAGAGAGCAGCAGAGAACAATAGTGTGCAAGCAGTATGCAGAAGCATAAGAGCAGTGGGGATTACTCAGTATTAGCTTTTAGCCGACTGAGTAGTCAATAATAGATGCAAAGAGCAAGAAGAGGTATGAAAGCACATAAAAATTTTGAGCAATGTATGTGTGTTTATGCTATCAAAATCAGTCTGTGTGTGTCTGTAAAGAAAGAAGACATGGTCTTTATATAGTTTTTGAAAACGAGTAGTGCATGGGTAAGGAGTGAATAAACATGGAAATAAAATCAATTAACACAAATTAAGACAAACGGGACTCCTTTAATTAAGGAGTCTAGTTTCAAACGGTAAAGTCAAGGCAGAATAAGGAAAAGAAATCAGTCCAATAGGACTGATTCTGTCAAATTAGGACAAGGAAATCACATAGTGCATAATAAGAGCCAAGTACATAGTATATACTTAAGGAAAGTTGAACTAACAGTATATTTGTAAAGTAAAGTAGGGTGTTAGTTTTGAAAATCAATTGAAAGAATCTCGGATGCAATCACAATTACAGGGAATCAAGTATAATTAAGGAAAGCATCACATAAATATGGAAAGAATTAAAAATTGGTACAGAATTGCACAAAATCATATATTTAAGGTAAACATCACTGGCGAGGAATTTTACGCAAGTGAATCAATATAAATCAACCAGTAAAGAGCCTGTAAGGTAAAGGGTCGGAGTCATTTAAATAGCAGTTATTGATTTACACAAAGAGATACTCGTTAGAATAGCATAAATTAGAGGGCATGACAATGAATTGAAGCAAGAGTCACAAAGAACACACGAACACATAGTCAAATAGTAGACATCAACCCAGAACACTAGGGTTTCATCAATAACAGTTCAGATAACACAAAATCATGAGATAACCGCTTAAACATAGCATAGATGGCTAAAATCAAAATAAAGCCGTTTGAGAACAGGTCGAGAAACCCAAGTTTTGAAACTGTAAAAAAATGAGATTTTTTCGGAGAAAAATATAAAGAAACTTTATAATATGGTAAATATAAAACGGATCTTAAGGAAAATCCAAAAATACAGAGGACTAGGGTTTCATGGAACCCAGAAGAGAGGGCGAACCTCATGAACGACCTTGATTTAAGCCGGAGATACTGCAAACTTACTCAAACGGCCGGGGGTGGCCGAAAAATGGCAAGAGACCCAAAGGGAGGTGAGTGAGCCACTCCAGGTTCATCTGAGGACCCTAAGGTATCACTTGATCGGTACAAGGGGTGTGAATGACCACGAGACAATGAAGACCCAAGGTTTCTGGTGAGAAACCAACCAGATAGGGTGGACGGAACCCACCGGAGAGGGGGAAGTCGAGGAGACTTCTAGAGAGAACTAGAGAGTCACAGAGAGAGATAGAGAGATAGAGAGAGATATGGTCTCGAAAGAATGAGAGACGGGAGGGGGTATGGTTATAATTATTTTAGGAAAATTGATTCTGGGCAGTTGATCTATCTTGATCAACGACTCAGTTTGATTGAGGGGTTGGGCCGGGTAGGAATTGGGTCTGGCCTGAGTGAATTGGGTTAATAAAATCAGGTGGGGTTGGGGTTTAAAATTGGATAAGTTTTAAAATAGAAAATAGGCTAAATGTTAAATACCCAATTTAAATAGAATAATTAATTAATTAAAATAGCTAATAACTGCGTAAAATGAAATTAAGACCAAATAAATAAAATTGAGACGATTAACTAGTGTAAAAATATAAAAATGATCAATTACAGATAAAAAAATGATATAAACGTACATTTGTGCTACTATTGCAAAATTGCTATAATATAATGCCAACATTGGCTAATTTAGGGAATAATTAAATCCGAAATGAATTGAATAGGATTATGAATAATATATTGACTAAGAAAATCTCTTGAAATTATTTATAACACCATCTATACATAATTATAGAATATAAAACATTAAATAAACAGGAAAAATAATTTGATAAAAACACGAAAAATTATGGGAAAATATCAATTACTTTAAGGAGTGATTTTGAAGGTATATATCTAAATTTAAAAATAATTTGAGAAAAAATTGGGTATCAACAGCTGCCCCTCTTTACCCGAGAAGGATGAAAGAGTTGTCGGGTAAAGATATGATGGCCAATTTTGACCGAGAGGCACCCGTGGGAGAGAATTAGGCCGCACCCTAGCTTCGGAGCTGCCTACATATCCTTGCTTTTACAGGAATCAGGCCGTATGTAGTTCTGGAATCATCGGCGAAATATACCGGTGATGTTTCACAAGAACGGACCCAAGGTGCGAGGTAAGGTAAAGTAGGAAGGTCTTACCGAGTTGTATCGGAGAATTGGAGCGGTCCGCTCCTGCCTGGCTGGCCGTCCCGGCCGTATTACCTGTGAATAAATAACAAGCGTATATCGTGCATAAAACATGATGCAAGTTCCCATTGGACTATGAATGTTGTCTTTGGACAATTGAGGATGATTGCCCTTAGACCATGATGTCCTGGGCCATGAATCGCTTGATGCGGGATTCGCAGGCTATGAAATGACGTTCTTGAGCCATGAGGATGGTGCCTCCGAACCATGGTGGCTTTGAATAATGATATGCAAATTTAATAAAATAGATCCTCAGGCCATGAAATGATGTTCTCGAGCCATGAAGATGGTGCCTCCGAACGATGACGCCTTTGGACAAGTTGGCGATATTTCAGCCCATGAAGAATGCAGTAGTATTATGCTAACAAGAAAGAGTTTAGTCTTGCGATTTGCGAAACAAAAGAGGGGCAGAGCTTAGCCCGAGAGAAGCATAAATAAATAATGTCCCGAAAGGTGGTTGCTTTGAAGAGGTAGATAGGAGCTTTATGTATGAAGTAAAATGCAGGGGAGGTAGCATAGAACCTCGGAAGGAAGAATGGTAGCCTTATGCAATGCAGGAAAAAAAATGCAGGGGAGGTAGCGTAGAACCTCAGAAGGCAGAATGGTAGCCTTATACGATGCAGGAAATAAAATGCAGGGGAGGTAGCATAGAACCTCGGAAGGTAGAATGGTAGCCTTATGGAATGCGGGAAACAAAATGCAGGGGAGGTAGCGTAGAACCTCAGAAGGCAGAATGGTAGCCTTATACGATGCAGGAAATAAAATGCAGGGGAGGTAGCATAGAACCTCGGAAGGTAGAATGGTAGCCTTATGGAATGCGGGAAACAAAATGCAGGGGAGGTAGCGTAGAACCTCGGAAGGCAGAATGGTAGCCTTATGCGATGCGGGAAAAAAATGCAGGGGAGGTAGCGTAGAACCTCGGAAGGCAGAATGGTAGCCTTATGCGGTGTGGGAAAATAAAAGACAGTAAGAGTTCTTAGCTGATGATAAACTGCGGTGATACGATTATGGTGAATAAGCGTTCTTTGTGATGATAGTAAGCGTCGGCATGTGCGACGAGTTTGAGGGCGTGTCCTTAAGAAATATGCATCTTGCGAAGATAGTAATGTGTTCTGGGCTTTCGCCGTCTTGGTCCCTGCATCCAAAGAAAAATTGTGAGTTCTGTAAAGGGGAAGGTTAGTTCGCATCCCCACTGGCTCGGCTAGGCCTGTCTGCTTGACAACGAGGACTTTGTTGTTCATATCACAGGGGTAGCGTTGCGAAACAAGCTGTTTTTTTAGAAAGCAAATATGCATGGTTTTATAAAAATATAACATATAATTTAAAGTAATTTCTTTGGATGAACCGACGACCACGATGCGGTTCAAGGAATTGCAACCTCTCTTGCTATGGAATTTAGAGGGTCCTCCTCAAAATTCTACCCCAGTTTGATGGGTGAATGCTTCTGGTTGTTGCTTGTGCGGTGCTCGGCTGCATTTGCTTTGGAATTTTGAGGTCCCTCCTCAAAATTCTGCCCCAGTTTCCATTCGTGGGGGAAATGAAATTTTTATTAAAATATGACCGAACCCATAGGCCTGCCTACGTATCCCCTCTTAAACAAGAATCAGCTCAGGCGTAGTTCAATTTACAACATTTGATAAAATCATGAAAGTTACACATAGTAGAGCTTGATTGCATCTGAGTTGATTGGCTTTGGCAAGATTTCTCCATCCATTTCTGCAAGTATGAGTGCTCCTCCTGTCAGCACTCGGTGAACCATGTACGGGCATTGCGCATTGGGAGAGAATTTCCCTTTTGCTTCGTCTTGGTGAGGAAAGATCTTCTTTAACACCAGTTGCCCCGGTGTGAATCGTCTCGTCTTGACTTTCTTGTTGAAGGCTCTGGTCATCTGTTCTGATATAGTTGACCATGAAAAACTGTGTTCATTCTTTTTCCGTCTATGAGGGCCAATTGCTCATAACGACTTCGTACCCACTCTGCATCACTGAGTTCGGCTTCTTGTACGATTCTCAGGGATGGAATTTCGACCTCGGCAGGAATAACGGCTTCTGTACCATAAACCAACATGTAGGGAGTTGCCCCAGTTCATGTGTGGACCGTGGTGCAGTATCCCAGTAAGGCGAATGACAGTTTCTCATGCCATTGCTTGTGCTTCTCTATCATCTTTCTCAATATCTTCTTAATATTCTTGTTGGCAGCCTCAACGACTCCATTCATCTGAGGTCTGTATGTTGTGGAATTCCTGTGTTTGACCTTGAAGGTTTCACACATGGCTCTCATCAGGTCACTGTTAAGGTTGGAACCATTGTCGGTAATGATTGACTTTGGAACTCCGAATCGACAAACTATGCGGTTGCGGACAAAGTCGGCCACGAATTTCTTAGTAACTACTTTGTAAGAGACTGCTTCAACACATTTGGTAAAGTAATCAATGGCAACCAGAATAAAACTGTGTCCGTTGGAGGCGGCATGCTCGATTGGTCCAATAACATCCATGCCCTAGGCGACGAACGACTATGGTGAACTTGTTGCATTAAGCTCACTCGGAGGTACCTTTATCATATCCCCATGTATCTGACAACGTGGCACTTCCGGACATACTGGATGCAATCCATTTCCATGGTCATCCAGAAATAACCGACCCGAAGTATCTTCTTTACTAGAATGAACCCGTTCATATGAGGACCACATGTACCAGCATGTATCTCCTCCAATAGTTTTGTTGCTTATTTTGCTTCGACACACCTTAGTAAACCCAAATCAGGAGTCCTCCTATACAGGATCCCTCCGGTGTGAAAGAAATTGTTTGACAACCTTCGAAGTGTGCGTTTCTGAGTAGCGTTTGCAAATTCTGGATATTCTCCCTTTGCCAAGTACTCCTTGATATCATGAAACCAAGGCTTTCTGTCTGCTTCTTCTTCAACATGGGCGCAGTAGGCCGGCTGATTTTGGATTCCCACTGGGATGGGATCGATGGAATTCTTGTCTGGATGCTGGATCATAGATGACAAGGTAGCCAATGCATCGGCGAACTCATTTTAGATTCTGGGGACGTGTCGGAACTCTATCTTTGTGAACCTCTTTCTCAACTCCTATACACGATGTAGATATGGCAGTATCTTGGAGTTCTTGGTCGCCCATTCTCCTTATACTTGGTGTATCAATAGGTCTGAATCACCAATCACTAATAACTCCTGAACGTTCATGTCGATGGCCAAGTTGAGCCCCAAGATGCAGGCCTCATATTCATCCATGTTGTTGGTGCAGGGGAACCTGAGTTTGGCGGATACTGGATAGTGCTGACCGGTTTCTGATATTAAGACTGCCCCAATACCTACGCCTTTGAAGTTTGCGGTCCCATCAAAGAAATCCTCCAACTATTGTAGGATTCTGCAATGTCCTCTCCTACGAATGACACTTCTTCATCGGGAAAATACATTTTTAATGGTTCGTATTTCCCGTCCATAGGATTTTCAGCGAGATGATCTGCTAATGCTTGTCCCTTGACCGCCTTCTGAGTCACGTAAATAATGTCGAACTCACTTAACAGGATTTGCCATTTGGACAGTTTGCCAGTGGGCATGGGCTTCTGAAAGATGTATTTCAATGGATCCATCCTTGATATGAGGTACGTTGTATATGCACAGAAATAGTGCCTCAACTTTTGTGCGACCCAAGTCACAGCACAGCAAGTGCGTTCCAATAAAGAGTATCGGGCTTCATATGGAGTGAATTTCTTGCTAAGATAGTAAATGTCCTACTCTTTCCTTCCTGTTTCGTCATGTTGCCCAAGAACGCAACTGAAAGCTCCATCTAACACAACAAGGTAGAGTAACAGAGGTCTACCTGGCTCGGGCGGTACAAGGACTGGTGGTGTTGAGAGGTACTCCTTGATTCTATCGAAGGCCTTTTGACAATCCTCGGTCTATTTGGTTGCAGCATCCTTTCTCAACATTTTGAAGATCGGTTCACAAATGACAGTAGACTAGGCTATGAACCGGCTGATGTAATTGAGCCTCCCCAGGAAACTCATAACATCCTTCTTGTTCTTTGGTGGCGAAAATTCTTGGATGTCTTTGACCTTTGATGTATCCATTTCTATTCCTCGGCAACTGACGATGAACCCTAGTAACTTGCCAGCAGGAACCCCGAATGCACACTTTGCAGGGTTAAGTTTCAAATTGTACATCCTTAACCTGTTGAATAACTTCCTCAAATCTTCCATATGGTCAGCAGCTCTCCTTGATTTGATGATGATGTCGTCCACATATACCTCGATCTCCTTGTGAATCATATCGTGGAATATAGTAGTCATGGCCCTCATGTAGGTGACCCCTGCATTCTTCAGACCAAATGGCATCATCTTGTAACAATACACTCCCCACGGCGTAAGGAATGTCGTTTTCTCAGCATCTTCCTCGTACATCCAAATCTGATGGTAGCCAGCAAAACAATCTACAAAGGACTGTATCTCATGCTTGGCGCAGTTGTCAATTAGGATGTGTATATTTGGCAAGGGGAAGTCGTCCTTCGGACTGGCCCGATTGAGATCCTGGTAGCCGACACAGACTCTAACCTTCCCATCTTTCTTTGACACAAGCACGATGTTGTCTAACTATGTCGGGTATTCAACCACCCGGAGAACCCCTAGCATTGATCTGCTTGGTGACCTCTTCTTTGATTTTCAAGCTCATGTCTGGTTTGAACTTCCTAAGTTTTTGCTTCACCGGTGGGCATGTCGGCTCGGTTGGAAACTTGTGGGCCACAATAGATGTACTGAGGCCAGTCATGTCATCATACGACCAGGCGAATATGTCTTATATTCTCTTTAAAACTATATATATTCCTCCTTTTTTGATGGCGACAGATGAACGCTGATGCGTGTTTCTTTGACGTTCTCTGCGTTTCCCAGGTTGACAACCTCAGTCTCGTCCAAGTTAGACTTAGGTCTATTCTCAAAGTTCTCGACCTCTTTCACAATATCCTCAGGTATATCATCCTCATCTGAATTGGAATTCGTTTGTTGCGTTGCCTTGTTGCATGTCACATTCGTCAGTTCATCAGGATAAGTAATAGTAATTCTGTGTAAATAAATTAATGGGGAGGAAAATAGTAGCAAGTAAATATACGATTTATAGAGAAACTGCAAACGCTTTGGTAAATTGAATAATCATTTGAACATAGGAGCTCTTTCTTGCAGAAATTAAAAATGTGAAAAGGAAGAAAATAATTTTTTTTTAAAAATAAAATAAAATAAATAAGCTATAAATAAATGCGTGTTTTGTTAGCCTTGCTACACCGAGGCTCGACGGGCTTTGGTCGTCCTGACAAATCAATTCTTGAGATATGATCCTCTGCTCACGACCTGTATGGAAGGGCCTTCCCCCCCCCCCCCCCCTCAAGAATGACACAGCAGTCCATGTCCTCATCGTCCAAAAATAAATCCCTCATTGCCGCTAACGCTTCCTCTTCGTCCGTATCATAGATAATATTAGCTTGCTGGAAATTTTGTTCTAAGTGAAGTATTGTCTGCTCCAATGAGTAGTAGGGATTGCGCCATGGTGGAGACCAGTCCTTGAATTCTTTCCAAGTGTACTCATACCCTAGCCCGAAAGTGGTATCGTGCTTCTTGAGTGTTATTGGCTTCGTTATTCCCTGGAGATTTTTACCGAGCCCTTTGTGTGGCTCGTATCCTTTCCAGTTCAAGATGCTCTCGATCTTACTGTCCCACCATTTATCCTTATCAATGGCGTTAACTCGTTCAATGTTGTGGTAGATTTCTCCACCCAGCTTCCTTCTCCCCTCAGTGACCGAAAAAGTCTGGCGACCGTAGATATGGTTGCTACCGTCGCCATGAATGACTACCTCTTGATGATTCCATTCAAAATTCAACGCTTGATGTAGGGTTGATGCCACGGCCCCAGCGGCGTGTATCCAAGGTCGCCCTAACAACAAGTTGTAGGATACGGGCACGTCTATCACTTGGAAGTCTACATCGAAGCAGGTTGGTCCCATATGTAAGAACAAGGTGATTTCTCCCATAGTGGACCTTTGTGAACCATCGAAGGCCTTTACATTGATCTCTCCTTATTTTATATCATGTAGACTTTTGCCCAATTTCTTGCGTGTGATCAGCAGACAAATGTTGAGGCTGGAACCCTCATCAATTAAGATCCTTGTAATGAAGTGGTCCTCACATTGCACAGTGATATGCAGTGCTCTATTATGCCCTAATCCTTCGGGCAACAACTCCTCTTCATGGAAAGTATTCTTGTGACATTCCAGAACCTGGCCCGCCATGTTTTCCATCTCCCCGCTGGTGATATTGTCTGGTACGTATGCCTCACTCAGAACTCTCAGCAAGGCGCTCTTGTGCGTCTCTGAATTCTGTAATAGAGAGAGGATATATATCTAAGATGGTTTCTTGTTCAACTGGTTGAGGATTGAGTACTCTTTGGCTTGGATCTTTCTCCAATGATTGTCTGAACCTGTCTCAACGGTGGGAGGATGGTTGGCGGCCTGCATGCTAGATTCAGCCAAATGTTCAGGGGTATAAACTCTGCCAGTTCTAGTCATACCCTGTGCAGTAATGGCTTCCTCATACTTCCTTTTACCTTTTCTCCTTGCTTCAGTTGTGTCGTCCCATAGGATGGCGTTTCAGTAAAAGGGTGGCGTTGTTGACATTGCCACTGGAATAGGTGTGGTCATCCTCATTCCTACCGGAGAATATTTTATAGGCGGCCGGACTGCTACTTCGAGTGGCCGTACAAACTCAAGTTCGATCGGCACTGGGGCCTTTTCCTTTGCGGGCGGCCTTGATTCAAACTCGAGTAGAATGGACATGTTTACCTCAGCATCCTCGGATGGCTGCATCTGAACCACGGTTGGGTTGAGAGTAATTGCGGGCTTCTTCGGATCACCCTCTGCCATCAGCCCAATTGATCCCTCACGATCCCAATCATCATCTACTTCAATCATATGGACATCACTTTTATGGTCTGGCAGCAGATTATTGCGAACATTAGGAGCAGGGTCCTTGGCTACACTAATCTTGTTGTCTATGAGGGTTTGTATCTTGTCTTTCAAGGAACGACATTCCTCGGTGGTGTGTCCCTTCATGTCGGAATGGTAAGCACAGGATTTGTTTGGGTTGATCCACTGAGAAGGGTTCTCAGGGGTGGCAGTAGGAATGGGTGTGATGTAACCAGCGGCTTTGAGTCTTTCATATAGTTGATCAATGGGCTCGGCTATGGCAGTATACTATTTTGGAGGGCGACGGTCGAAGTTAGGGCGAGGTCTTGGGGAGTTTTGGAGAGTAGGTGGTGATTGGTAGTGAGAAGGTTGGGAATTGTAGGTGTTGTAAAGGGGGACTGGTTGGGAGTATCTAGGTGAGGTAGGCTGATATGTGGGTGGTGGAGCTTGATATGTGGGTGAGGGTGCTTGGTATTGAGGTGAAGGTGCTTGGTAACTTGGTGTTGGTTGGTATGTGAATGAGGGTGTTCGATATACTTGGTATTTGGGAGGGAACTTGGCTTGTTGTGCAACCATCACGGCTCCCACATCCTTCTTTCTGGACACACCACCAGACTATAGAGCTTTATTAGTAGCCTGTAAAGCTTTGAAGTTGGTAACCATACCGCTTTTGATGCCTTCTTCGATTCGCTCTCCCAATTTGATGATGTCAGAGAACTTGTGACCCTCGACCATCATCAGCCGCTCATAATATTGAGTATCCTGAGCTCGTACAAAGAATTTCTTCATTTGTTCCACTTCTAAGGCTGGCCTAACCTTGGCAGCTTCTGACCTCCAACGAGTAGCATACTCGCGAAAGGTCTCTGTTGGCTTCTTTTTTAAATTTTCTGAATGTAGAATACATCCAGAGCATTCTCCGTGTTGAACCTGAATCGATCCATGAAGTCTGTTGCCATGCTTACCCAATTAGTCCATTTCTTTGGATCCTGGCCGATGTACCAGGACAGTGCATCTCCTTTCAAACTCCTCATGAAGAGTTTCATGCGGATTCTTTCATCTTTTCCCATGCCAACTAATTTGTCGTAGTAAGTTCTCAAATGGACTCTTGGATTACCAGTACCATCGAACATCTCGAACTTAGGAGGTTTGTACCCTTCGGGCAGTTTGACATCAGGCTGTATGCAAAGATCTTCATAGTTCAGCCCCTCAATCCCTCTAACTCCTTCGACGCCCTGAACTCGAATGGTCAACTTCTTGAGTTCCTCGGCCAAATTCCTGATGAGCCTATCCTTCTCGTCAGACTCAGGGGTATGTGGTGTGGAATGAGCCACGATTTCCACATAAATGGGATTATTATAGGCCTGGAAGTGGTCTTTTGTCTGTTCCTGGAGAAGTGGAGTGTTATGGTACTAGGCATTGCATTGTGCTGGTGGGACTTGGTCTTTAGGGTGATTTGGTTGTTTAGGGGTGTTCCGTGGTAAAGTGGGGTTTGGAGCATTTGGGAAGTGGACATCCGGAACATTGAGGGAAAGTGATAGGTGAGCCAAATTCTTGACTTGGTCAAGTTCCTCTTGGAACTTCAGCAGCTTCTTCTCCAGTAGAGACATACCCTCTTGCAGAACCTGAATACCCCGACCATCAGCAATCTCAACCTGTTCATCCCTGTTGTCTTTTTTGACGCCGCTTGCCTCTGCCATCTTAGTTTTACCCTTGCTTTTTCCTTTGGGAGGAGTAGGAGGAGGAGTAGGAGGAGGGCCCTTTGATCTTGTACAGTAGGCGAATGATGACAGGATGCACAAACCAACCTTTGGGGAGGGGAATAATAAATAAAGAAAACAAAAAACGAAAAAAGTAGTGAAGTTAGTGAGGATCATAAAAAAATATTGCAGTATTTAAACACATAAGGAGGAAATGTAAAGCGTGTCCTAAGTTGGGGACCTCTTTGTGCCCGAGGTAGGCCTAGCGACAAATTGATTTGGAGAACTTAAGATGCTAAATGCCTCATTTTATTGATAATAAAAATAGACAAATCCAACACGACTCTGAGGATGCGAAAAATATAAAATGTCACTAATGGCCAGGGGCCTTATTACATCAGAAGGAAAAGTAAAGACAATCCTATCTACTTGGTCCTAGAAGAACCTTCCCCAGACTCGGCATCTCTGCTCGCCTTGATCAGCGTCCCCATCTCACGGAGTCCCAATAACAAGTAGATCCTGGCTAGAATTCCTCATTCAGCTCCCTCGGCCTTCTGACAGGTCTCGATCCTCCTAATGAACTTCTCCTCTAAGTCGACTATGCCTCACTCCAAGTGTGCTAGCCTCTGGGGGAAGGTGATGGCCATGTCTTTCCATTCCTCTATCAGCTTCTTGTTGGCCTCGTGTGTTTTGTGATGATCTTCTTCACAATCATGGAGCCTCTTGCACAACTGGTTGAGTCTAGTCATTGCCTCGGCCTTCTCATCTATAACCCTGTGGCCTTGAGCAAACCCTGGCTCGATACTTCCACCCCAGTTATATTCCAACCATCCCAGATAATAACGAGAGTAACCAACATAATACCTGTCAGGTTCAATAGTGTCCTTTTCTAACCAGATCTTGTAGTGCCATAAATTTTGAGCTTGGCACTTATGAGGGATGCCATCGATTTGGAAATCTGCCCTGAGATGACTCATTTTCTCGACCCTTGGTACAACTTGCTTCCTTCCTGCCTGGCTCATGACTCGGATTGGGACGTAAGGATACATCCCTCTTAGACCAATCAATATCAGAAATGGGGTGTCTCAAGTTTGGATGATGAACTCGTCGGTTGGGAACCACTCAAACATCCACTGAATCTAATCCTCGGTCAAGTTTCCTAGAAACTCGGCCCATCCATTAGCATTTTCCGGCTGAGCAAACATGTTGGGGATGTATTTCATACGCTTTGGATGATGGAAAGCAATATGATCATCCCAAATTCTCCTATGGATGTCCTGACGGTAGTCACCCTTTTGCAAATGCTCAGTGAGCCACAATTGGAGTAATATATTGCAACCCTCAAAATGTTTTGCCCCTCGTTGACACTTTTCCAAGGCTCGGTACATGTCAACAATGATCATTGGCACGATACTGAAGTTTCTGCCCGTCAATCCCTTCCATTAGAGTCTTGGTAACCATAGCCAACCTGGTGTGGATTCTTTCTTTCTTTGTCGGGAATAGCATCAGACCCAAGAAGCATACTATAAAGACGAATACTTGGCGGTGAATGTGCCCTAGAGAAGTAAGGGCGAACTCTTCCTGATAAGTGCAGTAAGACTGGCTACGACCATACCTCTCGTACAAGTAGTCAAAGGGGAGGTACGAGTCTTCCAAGCAGACCAAGTCTGGATTTTTCTTTAGTCCATCATCTTGAGAAAACCACGGCCTGTACGGTTTTCAGGCATCAATAAACCTGGAGATTCCAAAGCTAAACTGGCTAACCCTCCTATTTTCTCTAGCAATGGTGTCATCTCATTGTTTCCAAAGTGAAAGACCGACCAATCACAGTCCCAGAACAGGGTAGCAGCTTATACCATCATGTTGTTAGGTTGAATGTCCAAAAGTGAGGGCAAGTTGCCCAAGTGTTTTCTGACGACTGTTTTGTCACTGGAGTGAAGATCCTCCCACCAGTTTAGTAGTTTGGGGTGGATATTGGTGACCATGCCGAATCTGGGGACCTCGTGCCTCATTTCTGTAAAACAAACAAGTTAGGCCTTTACCCCCACCAGACTCGACTATTTAACATCAATAATTAGCATGAGCATTTAGTTCTCCAAATAAATGCACAGAACGTGAAGGCGTCCATTTGGGTTCCAGGGAAACCCAATGGACTTTGGGCAAGGCTATCTTAAAGGCTGTTGTGCGGTGCGCGGACAACACGTTAGTCTGGCTAGGTTTGAACATGATGCATGCAACATACAATAGAGTAAGGTTTATATGGGGTTTTAGACCGGTACCCTTGAGCGGACAACTCAAGGGGGAAGTCACGGAACTGTCAGCTGCACCGTTGATCGACTAGTTTTACCACAAATACGCCTTTTTGAATTTAGGGGTAGTAATATTGGAATAGCGCAACCACTCATTGTAAGCGTTTCTACAGGATTTTTTTGGCACGAGTGGAATATGAATGCGGAGCATGATATGCAATAAATAACATTTAAATAAGTAGGCATGTATTTTCACATTGAGGAAAGCGGTAAAGAAAGGAAATACGCCAGTTATAATTAAAAGCAGTTACAAAGAAAACATGAAGATACGTCAGTTTTGTTTAGGCAAAATAAATACTTGCGAAATTAAATAGTTAACAGCATATAACGGGAATAGGAAAGGGTATAAACATTTAAACAGAAATTTAAAGGTCCAAATTCACAAGACCACCCGTAATGGTGTAAGCTTAGGGAATATCACCAGCAGAGTCGCCATGCTGTCGTGCCCCCCTTTTTTCCTCGCACAAGTCAGGTGCGGAGAGATCGGGCTTATGAAATTCTGGACAACTCCTTAAAGGAAGAGGTTTAGGAAGAGTCTCCACCTAACGATTTTATGATGTGTTAGGGCACCTAAAGTAGATAACTCATGAACTAGTTTGCATAATCAAAGATTGGGTAAGGGCTTGAAGTTATCCCAAGGGGAAGGTGTTAGGCACCTCTCAAGATCCACAACTGTGGGTCCCATCCAAGAAGTTTTGTGAATTTGGACGGTAAAAAAATAGCAAGTAAGGTTTAAAGTAATACGGATCACATCAATGCAATACCCGGTAATCACTCCTCGAAGAGGGGCTACACGTGGTATTAGCGCACCGGTCATCATTTAAAGAAGCGTGTGATGGTCACGAAAGCTTACTGTGTCCTATTACCCCTCCCATTCTATAAGTCCTGGAGGGTGTTTAGGACTACTGATCCTACAAGGTGGGTACTAGGCTGAAACCTTAAGTTTTAAAGGATAAACTCTAGGCAACAAGTAGAAAACAGTTTGGACTTGCACATAAAGGATTCACATAGGCAGTTAGGGGGCTCATATATCCCTCCACAAATAAGACAAGTAAAATAGCACGTGTCAAACACAACAAAGGTCTCAAAGTCAGAACTTAAAGCAGGAAATTTGAGTGTGAAAACAGCAGGTTTCAACGAGATTTTAGCAAAGGGAATATTTTGAAAATAACTCAGTAATAAAGCAGGAATAATACAGAGTAGTTTGAAGACAGAACAGGATTAAAAATAAATAGAGAGATTTGCAGAAAGGAGTGACTGATTTTGGAAATCCAGTATTTCAAAGACAGGGCAGGAATTTAGAGCAACAACTTCAATGAATTTTCAGTAAAAAGTGAATGAATAATCTTAGCAACCAGTAATTTTGAAAGCAGAGCAGGGACTTTAAATAACAGAGTGATTTGTATGTATTTCGAAAAAAGGTGAATGGTTTTAAAAATTCAGCAATTTATAGGCAAATCATGAGTTGAGGATGGTAACAAACAGCGAAGTCTTAAGGATTTCAGAAAAGGACTGAATGGTTTTAAAGACCACATTTTAATACAGGCAAGACATAAAACAGTTGATTTTGGTTTTAATAAGTATTAGGCCTAAAGTTGTCCTAGGCGTCCGTATATATACTGATTATGCACACATTGATTATGAGTCCTGAAGCATGATTTCTAGATGCAAATGCAGAAGCAGTATCATTACGACAGATTTTTATTATAGCTCTTAGCTGTGAGCAGGATTTCTAAAATAAACATGAGAATAGTAGAGATGCTGAAGTAAACAACCTAAACATGGTTTCTAATGCATGGTATGCATGTCCTAAGCATGATACTATTGCACACATTGGTAAATAAATCCTATAGTCATGATTTCTACTCATAACTATCTAAGCATGCATAATCCCCTTCCATAATTACTATCCAGCCCCAAATATTCGATTACAGATTATTACAGGCCAAGAATAATGAATTACATTACTGAATAAAGGCAAATCAAGAAGCTATACTATAGAGAGCCTAAGGTAGGACCAAAGTACCAGATCCCTTTGCTATTTGCCATGACCTTTCAACCCAAGTGTGTCATAGTCTCTAAGGACCTTAGAAGATCCTGGAAAGTGCTCACACCCAGGTATCCTAGCCAGGGATGAGTAAGTGTAGTGTAGAAGGCTAGCCTTGTGTGTCAGAGTTCAATGGGTACTCAGAGGCTCCCAAGGCAGTGCTCACACAAAGGGGGCAGAACCTAGAATCTAAGAGTAGTGGGAAGTGCTTGGAGTTTTAAAAGAGAAGTTTGAAAAGAGTAGTTTTAAAACAGCAACACTTTGAGAAATAACTTTAAGAACAGTAGTAAAGGAGTTTTAAAAGAGAAGCAGTACAACTATAACCACTAGGCAAAAGGACTCATGAAAGAGCAAACACAAACAGGGGTAAGGGATTGGGGACAGATAACATTAAACATTAGAGTGAGGCAGAATTACAGTTATCACATAATTACCAAATAGTTGTCACACAATAGCATAAATTAATAGGATTAGGACTGCATAATATTCAGGTAGCAGGAGAGGCAGATTTACAGCATATAGAGTTAAACAGAAGGTGAGAACAAGTAACCACAATCAAGTCAAGGCAAGAAATATCAACTTGTGAACACATAAGCACACTAGAGACATATCAGACTCAAGGGAAAGGAAAAATAGTAAAGGGGGGGCATGCTAATTGCATAATTACAGGGAACCATATGGAAAACAAGATACATATTCAGACTTGACAAAAGGGGAAGACATGACAGGGGTTAAGCTAGTTACATGGTAGACAGTAGAACCATAGGATAAAACACATAAGGAACAATAAGTAAATAAATAAGAACTGGAGCATATTGTGTATAGGTGCTATAAAGCTAAATCAGAAAACATACCATTCAGAGAATAGAGAACAACAAAGTGTAAGAGATAGCACAGTAACAATAGTATTCAGAGCAAAGAGAGCAGCAGAGAACAATAGTGTGCAAGCAGTATGCAGAATCACAAGAGCAGTGGGGATTACTCAGTCTTGGCTTTCAGCCGACTGAGTAGTCAATAATAGATGCAAAGGGCAGAGGTATGAAAGCACAGAAAAATTCAGAGCAATATATGTGTGTTTATGCTCTCAAAATCAGTCTGTATGTGTCTGTAAAGAAAAAAGACATGGTCTTTATATAGTTTTTGAAAACGAGTAGTGCATGGGAAATCAGTCCAATAGGACTGATTCTGTCAAATTAGGACAAGGAAATCACATAGTGCATAATAAGAGCCAAGTACATAGTATATACTTAAGGAAAGTTGAACTAACAGTATATTTGTAAAGTAAAGTAGGGTGTTAGTTTTGAAAATCAATTGAAAGAATCTCGGATGCAATCACAATTACAGGGAATCAAGTATAATTAAGGAAAGCATCACATAAATATGGAAAGAATTAAAAATTGGTACAGGATTGCACAAAATCATATATTCAAGGTAAACATCACTGGCGAGGAATTTTACGCAAGTGAATCAATATAAATCAACCAGTAAAGAGCCTGTAAGGTAAAGGGTCGGAGTCATTTAAATAGCAGTTATTGATTTACACAAAGAGATACTCGTTAGAATAGCATAAATTAGAGGGCATGACAATGAATTGAAGCAAGAGTCACAAAGAACACACGAACACATAGTCAAATAGTAGACATCAACCCAGAACACTAGGGTTTCATCAATAACAGTTAACACAAAATCATGATATAATCGCTTAAACATAGCATAGATGGCTAAAAATCAAAAGAAAGCCGTTTGAGAACAAGGTCGAGAAACCCTAGTTTTGAAACTGTTAAAAACGAGATTTTTCCAGAGAAAAATATAAAGAAACTTTATAATATGGTAAATATAAAACGAATCTTAAGGAAAACCCTAAAATACAGAGGACTAGGGTTTCGTGGAACCCAGAAGAGAGGGCGAACCTCATGAACGACCTCGATTTAAGTCGGAGATACTACAAACTTACTCAAATTTGCTAGGAATTGGGTCTGGGCTGAGTGAATTGGGTTAATAAAATCAGGTGGGGTTGGGGTTTAAAATTGGCTAAGTTTTAAAATAGAAAATAGGCCAAATTTTAAATACCCAATTTAAATAGAATAATTAATTAATTAAAATAGCTAATAACTACATAAAATAAAATTAAGACCAAATAAATGAAATTGAGACGATTAACTAGTGTAAAAATATAAAAATGATCAATTAAAGATTAAAAAATGATATAAACATACATTTGTGCTACTATTGCAAAATTGCTATAATAATGCCAACATTGGATAATTTAGGGAATAATTAAATCCTAAATGAATTGAATAGGATTATTAATAATATATTGAGTAAGAAAATGTCTTGAAATTATTTATAACACCATCTATGCATAATTACAGAATATAAAACATTAAATAAACAGGAAAATAATTTGATAAAAATACGAAAAATTATGGGAAAACATCAATTACTTTAAGGAGTGATTTTGAAGGTATATATGTAAATTTGAAAATAATTTGAGAAAAAATTGGGTATCAACACTCCAAGGCTCATATTCATGGATACACAAGAACTAGTGGCGAATGATTCACCCATAGCACACAGAACCCAAATCTCTAGTGTGTCAGAGTTCCCAAGGGCTTCAAGAACCCAGGGCAGTGCTCACACTAGAAAACAAATGCCCAGAAATAGTTCAAAGGAGATTAGAAACCAAATTCCAGTGTGTTAGAGTTCACAAGGTCTCACATGGACCCCGAGCAGTGCTCACACTAGGGAGGTCAAGGACAGAACCTAAGGGGACCTAAGAATGGGGATTTAAAGTATCATAAGCAGCACATAGAAGGAGGTAATGGTTAAGAGAAAGATTTTAAAACATACTTGGTTTTAGGAAGCCAACATAAAGAGTTCAAAACACATAACAATAGACAGCAAGGTTTGAACATATAAGCATAATTGCATTGAAGGATCTAAGAAATGAAATTGGCAAGATTTGCAAAGTTGTTCATGCTCAAGTGCATAGTACTTAATAAGTTAAAGTCTGCAAGGACTAATTAGGCTGAGTGCACATGCTAGCATTAGGGACAACCTTGTTTATTTACAAAACAATATTTAGACATGGTATAGAAGCAAAAGTCAAATAATCATATGGAATCCAAACGAATTAAGACATGCTAAAGGACAAGTTATCAGGGTACATGAGTGACTAAAAAGGGCTTAATACTGACCAGACATAACAATACATACTTTGCAAAGATTCAGAACAGGTGAACTGATAAATATACTAGTATTACCCTAAAGATTGCTAAATTCAAGGCAAGTTCAGAACTAGCAAAACAGCATACAGGAAACAAATTAGAAGACATTAAGCTAATCCCTAAGAGGATTCATATTATTCAAAACAACCAGCCTCTAAACTAATAGTAGTAATTAGAGAATTGAAGAAACTCATATAAACATGAAATTGGCAGAATCATGCTCAAAATTAAACTTTAAACGTGTTGGATCATAAACACAGGTCACAGATGCATAGAAATAAAATGGCAAAGGGATAGTAATTCACCAGTTAGGCGAGAAAAGCAATAATAACACCACAATAGTCGAGAACCCAGAATATTTGGCGTTGGCTTTCAGCCGGCCAAAACCAAAAATAGGACGAGATAGCATATAGCCAAATCTTAAATTTCTTAGTAAGGTTACTGTGATTCTAGTTTGTCCTAAAGGGGAAAGGGGGGTTATATAGTGGCATAGATGAATCGGGTAAACAAAGAAAAAATTGTAAAATCAAACACAAACAAGGAAGCTCTATACACAGAATCAGTAAATAATTAGTTTTGAAGAAAAACAACGTAAACCCTAGTTTTTTAGGAAAGCAAATAGCGGAATATTCATAAAACAATAGCATATGATGAATTTAGACACAAATAACACCTACAATCAGAGAATCAAACTAATTTTAGGTCTGATCTAAAGAGATCTGAAAACCCTAAATTAGGGCCAGAGGAAATATTCACAGAAGAAGAATCGGGCAAACAAATACAGAAACAAAGTAAAATAAACAATAACCAAGGAAAGAAAACATGAAAAATCAACTTTGAAATCAATTTAAGAGACAAATTCGGTAAACCTAGTTTTAGGAAAGGTGTAAATCCCAGAAATCCAAACAATATCGGACTCGTATAATACAAAATCAAACGGAATATAGTCCAGGTACCGAAAATAGAACAGAATCGGAGAGATAGTACTTGTCATGTTTAGGCAAGTACTAAGTAACACCATAAAGAATTGACCAGTAATGAGAATGTGCTAATATGGTAAAGAAATAAGAGGAAAATCCCATTAGAAAGGGGATTAAGAGGGGGATCTTGGGTGACGGCGGCTTAGGGTTCGTAGGACGAGAGATGAAAGTATTTTGTGACAACGAGTTAGGGGATATGGGGTTAGGATTAGGGTTAGCGGGTTGAGATATAAGGAGAGTGAGGGTTCTATTTTGGGTTGGGTATTAGGTAATTAGGCTGGGTAATTGGGTTGGTTTGGGTAGCTTAAGTCCGAAATAATTAGGGAAAAGAGGCTATTATATAAATACCCAATTAAATTAGTAAATAATTCGTAACAAATGATAAATAATTAGTAAAAATATTATTTGTGCATAAAAATGGTTAATAATAGTTATTTAACACTATAAAAATATGAAAAGTTATTTTTTGCATAAATAAAGTATATAAGTATATACAGGCTATTATTCCAAAATGTGGAATTTTAATCTTCAAAAAAAATGCAAATGTAATTATAACAACTGCACCAAAATATTTAAAACCTAGTATGGATGTAAATGATGAAGTTAAATGATAAAATCATCATAAAATAATTTGTGATGCATTTAATAATTATTTATCTAATAAAATATGGGAATAAATTGATTTAAAAATCTTTAAAATTATATAAAATTAGGAAAAATGCTTGTATGTGTTAAAATCAAATGATGAATTGGGACTCTGTTGTTTCCATGGCACAGTATAGTGGTCCTATTTCGTTGATATCTGTGTTTTCACCATGTGATAAAGTAATTGAGCTCTGAATCATGCTAGATATCATGTTTAGGCTTTATGTTGATACTGTTGGGACCCATAGTGGTCGCTTCTTGCTGTCATTTCACTGATTTCATTGATATTTCGTACTCAGTCATATTCATGCATTCATATCATATCTCAGTCTCAGTTGTTATTTATTGATATATCATATCATTGTTGTGGGGCTAATTTCATGCCATTGTGAGCCCGTGAGTGAGATTGGAGAGATTGACGGCTGAGTGAGGCCAAGAGCCCAATTATGAGTGATAGTTATGAGATAGGGTTACACGCCGCAACAGTTATAGTGATTTTATGATAACGCTTGGGTTGTAGGAGCCCCTCCGGAGTCTGTACACACCCCTACTGAGCGCGGTTGATTATATTGAGGGATAGATCTTCCCTGGACATGGATCTTGTCGGAACCATTTATATACCTGCGGATGGATCTTTCCCACGGGATGAATTTTCCCCTACCCAGTGTTGAATGACTATTGGTCAGTTGATATATATATTCCAGGATAGATCGTCCCTGGGCCAGATTGGCCATATTCAATACTGAGTCATTGAGCATGATGAGTGGAAAGTATGAGGCAGTGAGATTGAGTACTCTGAGAGTGTGAGTACATGAGTTTATCTCTGAGATACATGGCATTGATATGCACACATGACATACAGGCATAGAGATGCATTTTCCTCATGTTGTACGGTACCACGTCATTCATGACTTTTCACACATATTGATATGTGGGCATAGAGATATATTTCACACTTGCTATCTCGAAAGAAAATGAAACATCTTATTTATTGTGGAAAGGATTTTTGGGAAAATTACAGTTTTCAAACTATCTCATATTTTTCGACGATTTCGGTAAAAGATTTGAGCTTTCACTGATATATTTGAAAAGCGGAACCATTTTCGGGAATTATGAATAAGCTGAGTATTTTAAATTTCAAGTTACTTTTTCTATTATTTGCCTTGCATTGTTATGAACTGCTGTTTATTATTGGTGTTGGACCTGACCTATGTTTCAGCTCGTCACTACTTTCAACCTTAGGTTAGGTCTGTTACTTATTGAGTACATGGAGTCAGTTGTACTCTTACTATGACGTTGTTGTGCTCGACAGGAGCTGGAAATGAAGATGCACATGCGTTCCGGTTATAGCTTCCTCTTGTTCATGGTAGCCTTAGATTTATAAAAATCTGTTTATATATTTTTCGAACAGATGATGTATTTCTTTCATATCAGCTTTGTATATTCTAATCTTATAAGCTCATGATTTGTACTACTAGTCCTTGGTAAATGTAAAAGATTCAGATAATTCCTTTTGGTTAATTGTCTTATTAATATTGTTGGAATTGGATAGTTATTAGTTGGCTTACCTTGCGGGTTGGATTAGGTGTCATCACGACTAGTGGATTTGGGATCGTGACAAGTTGGTATCAGAGCTCTAGGTTCATAGGTTCTACAGGTCATGAACAAGTGTTTAGTAGAGTCTTGTGGATCGGTATGATGACGTCCATACCTATCTTCGAGAGGCTACAGGGTATTTAGGATATACTTCCCATATTTCTTTCCGTATGGTGCGACATTGATTTAGTTGGAAGCATAACTCTTTGAATTCCTTCTAGGCATTCGTATGCACATGTGAGCGCTCGGTATTGGTTGTGCATCGATGGCTTGTGATTTCATGGATGGGGTGCGAGATGTGATTTCAGTGTGCTGATGATGGGCCAGTCTGGAGGACTTGAGGCCGGGTTTTGGCTGTAGCTTGAGCATGAAGATTTTGGTTGTGTGAGCAAATCCTTTTGGACTTATAAGTCTGGTAATGTCTCTATTAGTGGAATTTATGGCTCGATGAGTGGTTGGATATCTATATAACGGGTATGATGTGATTATGGGAAGTGTTCAGATTGTTTGAATATGACAAAAAGAGTTTGCTTGAGATGTTGATTTCTGTTTTGATTTGACGTATAGTCTCGAGTTATGGGTGTGTTGAAAGACCTTTCATGTTGGTTAATTGTGGAACGAATTAGATTCTCATGACTTGTTGAGGAGTTCAGAATCAGGAAGATTAAGTGTTTGCGTAGTAGTTATGGTTGTGAAAGGGTATGAAGAGATGTTAGATTGAGGCTAAGCAGGTGGGTTACCTCCTGTGGGGTGTCCTGAGATTTTGTGGTCCCTATGCTGTTTTGTATAGAGTTCCCTTTTGCCAGTGAATTATATGTGTTCCAATTTGAGTTTGGATCTCTTATGGGAGTTGGCTTGGCTATTACTAGGGTGAATGCGATATTTGCAGATGATTTGAGGTACTATGTGGGTTGTGTATGTGGTCTTATGAAGGTTCAGTTGAATTTCACTACGGTATTGTAGTAGTAATAGAGTATGAGAATTTTGAGTTATTATGTGTTTTGATCTATTTCTTTGATCCAAATGGGGGAGAGTCTGCTATCAATGAGTTGATTGCAGAGTTATGTGTTGTATTGGTTTCAGTTCGAGGTATACTTATGAACTAGCTATGACTTGCAAACGTTGAGATCGAGGATGACTCGAGTAAAGGAATTTCTGGATATAGGTTGTATTACACTCTATGGGTATATGGAAATCATAAAATAATTGAGTGGTTATTTGTGAAGGATGTAGTGTGCATGAAGTAGGAATTTGCTCGGTTGCTTAGAAGTGTGGGTTACTTCCTTGGGTGATGGTGTACTAATGAGGAACAGGTCGTTCGGTCCGTCTGGTCGGTTTAATTGAGGTTTGAGCGTAGTGGAAGGCTATCGAGAGGGTTCTATGGGTTCAAGATTTATATGTAGAAAGTGAGAATTTTTCAGGATTTGTATATGGCTAGAAACCGAAATTTACATTAGATGGTGTCGAGACTCGCGGTATTTCTATATCCTTATGGATTCTGCATTTCAGTATCAGGAAAGGGGAAGGAAGCATTTTTAGATTCCCGAAAGATCCCTTGAGAGTGGGTATCTCAGTTGTGGTGTTTTTGGGGTGCTTAAGAGGGAATTCAGCGGCTTATGAGCCTTATGGCGGTGTGGTTCAATTCTAGAGTTCGTGGGACACATTTTGTTAAGGATCATAGTGTTCTAGCAAAGAGAAGCATCAATTTGAAGGAAATTCGGGAAGAACTCAGAGAATTAGGACAACTTGATAGTATGTTGGATCAACACAGTAATGGATATAATCGGTTCTTTGGGTGCTTATGATGTGGTGGGTTTCTACAGGTGCTTCGTGCCAAAGCTCTTGGGTTTTGGAAACTTACGTGGCTTGGTAGAGTTAGAGAGATTTAGTTCTGATGGCTTGATTATGTGCAAATGGGTTTCAAAGTGTTCTTGATGGTACTACCATGATTCGAGGTGTATATTTTATACCGGTGTGTGGAACATTCTGTGTATTATGATTTTCTCCTGGATGAGATCAAATGGAAGGTAGACTGATCAGGGTTGTATTCTTCTTAGGTCTCAAGGCTGAATTTGAGATTTTCGTACTTCTCATATGATGGAATAATATGTATGGTGGGCTGTGTAGGATTGATATTGCATGTGCAAGGTCACGATTCGATTTTGTAATGAAGGTCCTGAATTCTTAGGCAACATAGACAGTTTCAAATGACTAGGTGAATGATATTACTATTTGTTATTGCTTGATGAGAGTGTACAATTCAGATGGGGCACTGGGTTTTGATTTATGGATACTTCATTGGTATTGCGGCACTCTCCTGGTTGATCGACTGCTGATATTCAAATTTTGCTATGTGGAACGGAATAATTATCAAAGTATTCCTCGTGGGATGATCATGTACAAGAGATGTGTTAGACATTCGGGCGATGGATTTGGGTTCAGATATGGTGATTCGTGTGTTCTATGGATTTGGAGACTGGGAGTTTTCAGGAGCAGATTATTTCATGGTTGTGGACTGTGAAGTTGTGACCAAAGCTATCCAGATGATAGTATGTGTTATGATTCAGTCATTGTGGACTTTCGGAGGGTTATTTATCTATTTGTGGGTGACCAGATTTGATTTGGGGAGGGGGGGGTCCATTAGTAGGCCCAATTAAGATGTGTATTCTACACCGAGTTGGATCGGTTGGCTCCATATTGCTATTGTTGCGGGATGTGCCATTCGGTCGTTGTTGAGATTATTCGTGTTTTGATATGATCTATGTGTTACTCCTCTATGCTACGAGGAGTTGTGGTTAGTTGGTTATATGCACACATGGTGCGGTTCTATTGTGGTCTTATAGCGGAATTGGAGCTAGATGAGTAATTGGGTATTGCATGATGGATGGCGTATTGGTCATGTTTTTTTGGGTTTGGTGTGGCATTGTGTCATTTGCTTCTCCGTGGTTATGGCATTGCACTTTGAGTACTTGATGTCGAATTGCGCGTGGTTATTGATTTTGAGTAGGGTGGCTTGAGATATATAATATGGACCGGTGTTTGGATGGGGTCACGCATTACAACGAAGTTATATTGGGATATGATCCTTTGTGTTAGATTCGTATGTTATTGTTCTACGGTGTGTGATGGATTTTTTTCAGCATTTCGTTGTGGCGGTACTTGTTATTCTTGTTGGATAGTTCTCTCGCTTGAGTCATTTTCCAAGATTGAGTGCATTTGGAATGTTGCTTCTTGGTGAACGGATTGCACGAGTTGTGGCTTTAGATTGTATTGATGTGGTGCGTCACTAGAGTGGTTGTGTTGGATGAGATGAGGTCATTAGACCTAGAATGGATACTATCGGATTTGATTACCACATGTATGGAGGATAATATCGGAAGTCGGCTTAGAAATTGGCTATAGTTCTTGTCAAAGGAGGGAGAGTTCCATGACTTGTTGGTCTGATAAGTGGTTACGAGTTTCTGCATGATTCTTTCATCATTGGCAGTGTACAAAGGTTCAAAACAAGATTTTAGTTGATATGAGATTCATTACCGGTGTCGAGATGGTTATCGAGCAGCTATTGCCTTTGGAAGTTATAGCTATAAGTATTTGAGTTGTGTAGTATATCATGTGATTGTGTCTTGGGTCATGGTTATAGCTTGATACAACTTGTTCAGACTTATACAGTGTGTAGATGCGAAGTTTGGGTCTTGTAGTAAATTCCGGATGTTGGAAATTCGATATTGTGGTTTACAGACTAAGAATGAAGTAATGATACTTTGTTGTGTGGTGTTGTCGGGCCTAGTTGAAATAGGGTGACATGGGATCTCCCCCGGGTATGTGCATGGTAAGGTTATACGACAGTTTGACGTTTAGGAACAACTCTTGGCACGTTTGAGGATGAATGTATGTTTAAGAGGGGGAGAATTTAACGACCCGATCGGTCGCTTTGATCATTTTCACTCGGTAGTTTAGGGGCAAGAGTAGCTCCGTATGATGTAATATGACTTGTGTGTAAAATTTGAGTCATTCTGAGTTGATTTGATATGTTTCGGCACGAGTTTTTGGAAGTTGAAAGTTCATTAAGTTTGATTTGAGGTGCGTTTCGTCATTAAGATGTTGTTATGTGTGATTTGAGGCCTCGGGTAAATCAGTGTTCTGTTATGGGACTTGTTGGAATGTTCGTACGAGGTCCCGAGGGGCTCAGGTGAGTTTCGGGCAGGTTTGGGTTGTGTTGTTTTTCTTATGTTTCGACGTTGTTTCTTCAAGCATAAATGGTATCACATTGAACAAATGAGCTCTGATTTCCATTTTGATTGAAGCATTAGATATGTATCGTAATTACGGATCCATTTCAAAAGTAATCGTCAAATTTGGACATCGTATGAGGATTTTATGGTGATTTTACTAAGAAATGGGTTGACAGATTTTTCAGATTAATTGCGAAATTGCCATTGACTTCGTATTTAAAAATCTGCACTATTTCCAAATATTAAAACTAACATATCTCCTTCATTATAAGGTCAAATGGAGTGATTAAAAAGCTTATCTTGACTGACATTTCATAAGGAATCCATTGGTGGCATCAAAAGCAAGTTTTGGGATCGATTGGCACGCAACACGAGTCAGAACAGTTGGCGAAAAATTACTTAATATCGAAGGTTTATTCATTTGGTCATATTTTGAGTTGGGGAGCTCGGATTTGGATAATATTTGGAGAAAAGTTTCACCATATGGATTGGGGTAAGTGTTCCACTCGATTTTGATTATATTTCATGAATCCATCTTCGTTTTTGGCATTTCATTAATGATTTAAAGTGAAATTTGGGGATTTTGTTTAAAATTTCATAAAGTGAAAATTTTGAGGTTTGAACATCGATTCGGAGGCGGATTTGAGTGAAATTAGTATAGTTGGACTCGTAATTGAATAGATTACCGAATTTTTTGAGTTTTGTCGATTTCCGAAGCGCGGGCCCGAGTTTAATTTTTTGGCCGATTTGGGAATTTTGATTAAAGATTCGATCTTTATCGATTGAGTTTATTTCCTTTGGCATTATTTGATGTATTTGAGTTGCTTTTGGCTAGTTTCGAGCCATTGGGACCCATGTCATTTCTTGTTGTCATTTCACTGATTTCATTGATATTTCGTACTCAGTCATATTCATGTATTCATATCATATCTCAGTCTCAGTTGTTATTTATTGATATATCATATCATTGTTGTGGGGCTAATTTCATGCCATTGTGAGCCTGTGAGTGAGACTGGAGAGATTGACGGCTGAGTGAGGCCAAGAGCCTGATTATGAGTGATAGTTATGAGATAGGGTTACACGCCGCAGCAGTTATAGTGATTTTATGATAACGCTTGGGCTGTAGGAGCCCCTCCGGAGTCTGTACACACCCCTACTGAGCGCGGTTGATTATATTGAGGGATGGATCTTCCCTGGACATGGATCTTATCCGAAGCATTTATATACCTGCGGATGGATCTTTCCCACGGGATGAATTTTCCCCTACGCAGTGCTGAATAACTATTGGTCAGTTGATATATATATTCCAGGATAGATCGTCCCTGGGCCAGATTGGCCATATACAATACTGAGTTATTGAGCATGATGAGTGGAAAGTATGAGGCAGTGAGATTGAGTACTCTGAGAGTGTGAGTACATGAGTTTATCTCTGAGATACATGGCATTGATATGCATACATGACATACAGGCATAGAGATTTATTTTTCTCATGTTGTACGGTACCACGTCATTCATGACTTTTCACACATATTGATATGTGGTCATAGAGAAGTATTTCACACTTGCTATCTGGAAAGAAAATGAAACATCTTATTTATTGTGGAAAGAACTTTTGGGAAAATTACAGTTTTCAAACTATCTCATACTTTTCGACGATTTCGGTATAGGATTTGAGTTTTCATTGTATATTTGAAAAGCGGAACAATTTTAAGGAATTATGAATAAGCTGGGCATTTTAAATTCCGAGTTACTTCTTCTATTACTTGCCTTGCATTGTTATGGACTGCTATTTGTTATTTGTGTTGGACCCGATCTATGTTCCAGCTCGTCACTACTTTCAACCTAAGGTTAGGTCTGTTACTTATTGAGTATATGGGGTCGGTTGTACTCATACTACACTTCTGCAGCTTGCATGAAGATGTTGACTGCTGACATTGTTGTGATCGATGGGAGCTGGAAATGAAGATGTACTTGTGTTTCGGTTATAGCTACCTCTTGTTCATGATAGCCTTAGATTTATAAAAATTTGTTTATATACTTTTCGAACAGATGATGTATTTGTCGTACCAGCTTTGTATGTTCTAATCTTTGAAGCTCATGATTTATTTAACCAGTCCTTGGGAAATGTATAAGATTCAGATAATTTTTTTTGTTTAATTATCTTATTAATATTATTGAAATTAGATAATTATTAGTTAGCTTACCTAATGGGTTTGGTTAGGTGTCATCACGACTAGTGGATTTGGAATAAGTTCTTAATAGTGCCAATTAAGCTCAACTTTTGACTTTGAACTTCCTACTCATGAGCAAAAATGAGGAAATAAATATTCATTCGCGCATGGCCACTGGCTGTTCATATATTTATTTATACCGTCTAACTATTGGTATTGCGCATCTTCACGCAAAATTTAATTTCTCCGGGCCCACGTCGGAGACATAGGGATAGTCGTTATATTATTCATGCGGATCGCTACTTTTGCCATAAGGAATTACGTTATGTTAGGACAATTAGAGTTACTAATGCTGTTTACTAAGGCTTCCATTCAAAGCTTATAATAATATTTGTGTTTTTATACGAATGCATGCTTGAGCGAAGGGTCTTTTGGAAATAGGTTTTCTACGTACACAATTCTCCAGATCTCACTTGTAAAATTTCATTAATTTTTTATTTTTTGTTGTTATTGTTGTTGTTGTTATATATATACGAATATTTGCTATTCATCACTATAATTCTAAGCATTTTCTGATAATTAAATCATAGGCCTTTTATTCATACAAAAACAAAAGGGATAGAGTATGTCGTTGTCTCTGATCGAATAATTAATTGGTCGTCATATAGAAATGTCAAATGTGTAATACATCACATAGATGGGAACGTAGAAATTAAATGAGAAAATCACTGTGCTAAAATAATAAATGAATAAACTTTTTAATACTTGTGTCTATTATTCATACCTAATCCTCCTTAAAGATAATTTTTTGGCTGAGAAAAAACCATTTATCAGAAATCTGGTTGCTTTTGATGCTTTCTGCTTGTTGATTGGATCAGTTATTCAATAATATCTGACAGTACATAAAAGATAAAAAGGGTAAAGATAACCTTTTTATTTTTAAACAAGGATGGGAAGTTCAAAATTCACTCTTTTTCTGATCTTTTGTCAGTCATTTAAATAAAAGTATAACACATTAAATTGTTAAAAAGCTATATGAAAGAAAAAAGACTCCTTTGTAAAGCATTGCTATACAAAATTGCAATAATCATTTAAATATTGTAAACAATATTATTGAATTACCATAATACTGAATACAAAATAATTGGATATAATTTGAACCTAGAAAGATGATCGTTTAGTTAAGTTAGATAGTTGTTGTATGTATTATGCAAAATATACAATGTGAAACGATCATTTTTTACCAAATATATTTAATGAGGATGATGTTTTTGGTGTTTGTTTCCTTTTGTCTCTCTGGTATTTTTTGTGACCAAATATTTTGTTGTCGATTTTGATATTCATTTTAAAAGTGCAACATAAAATTATTTATGTGAGACTAATATAATCTTGAAACGCCACTAACTATTTCTATTGTCTGATGCTTGGATATAGGTATTTCATCACAGAATATTAATTTTTTTTCATATTAATTTAGTATTATCAATCTGGTTTGACATATGTGTGATGATTATATTATGTCACGCCTCAAATCTATAGGAGCAAAATACGGTACTCAATGTCTTAAAACTTGTGACCCCAACTCATTGATTATTTATTATCATGCTACGAACATTTGCACTTTTAATTTTACCATTGCTTCTCGTATAAATAGAGTATTTATCATTTTCTTTTATTAATGTATTACTATATAGTCGAAGTTAGTAGTTACTAAATCAACCATCCTTCATGCATGGATATTATTCACAAAATATCTTATTTTGGTTTTGAGGCTACATAACATGCTACAAATAATATTAACCTCATAAAGCTGAATTCACCAGTAAATTAATATTAAGATTAGTTGTGAAAATTCGATGACTAGTTACTTTTTTTTAAAAAATTTACATCTTAATCAAGCATTACTTTGTTTCTAATGAAGTAGAAAACAAACTCTTGGATATATTAATCCGTATCAATACCTCTTTCCTGGTGAACATTTTTTTAGAATAAATGATTATATATATAGTTATAAAATAAATAAGAAAATACATAAACGGGTGTGAATATATCTATGATTTTTGAAGTTCAATTCCCTCCATTATACCGTTATTTTTAATTTTAAATATTATTTAGTCCATAAAATAAGTAATGATTTCATTTCTATCATCAACTGGCAATTTTATTAAAATCAGGATTTAATTAAACTATTCGGTATTGATGCCTTTTTTATATTAGTTAAACATTATCTAATGTATAAAACAAATATGAATTTCTTTAAAATATTGACTAATATGAATTTGTATGGACTTAATAAAAATATAATCAAATGCCAAATTTAATTTTCAACAATTTGAAATATTTATGTCCATGCTGGTAATTAATGGGATGGAGAATCCAGAGCTGGTGGTGATTATTTTGATGAAAAAGAAAGATCTCCATAAAGAAAATAGATTGAGAATGACCCATAAGTAGAGATCGCATGTTCGATAATATGAGTCCAAATGGCCTTCATCCATATTTTTACCAAAAATATTAGAATGAGGTGGGCATAAAGTGACTCGATTCTGTCATCAAATATTTAGGGACAAAGAAATACCTTCGTTACTTAATCGTACCTACATTTGTCTAATTCAAAGGTCAAGCATGTCCATATTCTACAACAGTTCAGACCTATAAGCCTGTGTAATACTACTTACAAACTAATTACCAAAATAATTGTTAATAGACTGAAACCCCTATTAAAAAAAATTATAGGACCGATCCAAACTAGTTTCCAGCCCGGCAAGAGAGCATCTGATAATGTTATTATTGTGCAAGAAATGCTTCATCATTTCAACAAAATGAAGGGCAAAACCAGTAATATGCTCTTTAAAATTGACCTGGAGAAGGCATTTGATCGCCTTGAATGATCTTTCATACGTAGTACTCTTTAATTCTTTAAGTTACCTGCCTCACTAATAAAATTAATTATGTCCTGCATATCTACTACAACTACCGCCATACTCATTAATGGAAAGCGCGCTGAATATTTCTCTCCTTCGAGAGGTATTCGACATGGCGATCCATTGTCACCTTATATCTTTATCATGTGCATGGAAATACTCTCACGTAAAATCGAACAATCAGTAGACTACCTAAATTGGCAGCCTATACAACTGTCTAAAAATGGACCCTTCTTATCTCATCTTCTATTTGCGGACGACATCATATTCTCCAAAGTAACCACAAAAAATTGTCATGCTATAATTGACACCCTTAATACCTTCACTTCCTTATCTGGGCAAAAGTTGAATTATGATAAGTCAAAAGTTTTTTTCTCAAAAAACTGTTCAATATCGAATAAGACTTTCATTCTCCAATCGTTCTCAATGAAGGAGGGACTTTCTTTCGGAAAATATTTAGGCTTGTTAAACAACCTATGTTTAACAAGCGACCAAAATACTCCGACTATCAATTCATTCTAGATAACTTTAAAACAAAACTTGCGGGATGAAAAATTAATTTTCTTAACATAGCTGGGCGCACTACTTTAATTAAATCAACACTCAACGCCCTACCAAATCATATAATGCAATACACCCAAATTCCCAAGAATATCATCAAACGAATGGAAAGATATGAGAGGAACTTCCTCTGGGGTACTATTGATTCACGGAAAAAGCTGCACCTAATTAGTTGGGACAAGGTTACTACGACCTTACAGGAAGGGGGTCTGAACATTCAAAGACTAAAAATAAAAAACCAAGCTTTGCTAGCCGGTCTTGCATGGAGGATCTTCCAAAAGCCTAACTCCCTCTGGGCTAAAACTTTATTAAACAAATACCTTCCTCATAAAAGTTCTACAAACTGTTCAATGAATTGGCGTAACATTATCAGAGGGTGGCAGTACTGCCAAAAGGGTATTAAATGGAGAATAGGAACAGGAGAACACATTAACCTTTGGCATGACCCTTGGATTACCTCAGAAACGACTTTGAGGTCTCTAATAATTGGACCTTTACCTGAGTCTCATACTAACCTAACTCTCTCGACTATCATAAATCATAACAATTGAGACTGCTCCTCTCTACGTTTTGATATCAATAAGGAACTAAAAAATACAATTCGCCAACAATATGTTTGACTATATGCTACACATCAGGATAGGATTATTTGGGGACTCGCGAGCAATGGACAATTCACCATTAAAACAGTGTACAAAGCTCTCCATCCACAAAATACAAGCTCACCCAAGGCACAAATTTTTTCTATGGCTCCTTTTGCATAATAGGCTGCCAACACTCCACCACCTCCATCATATAGGAGTGTCTCCAATTGCTCAATGCACTGTTTGTCTAAATCCGAACGAGAGAGTTAACCACATTTTCCTTGAATGCACACATGCAATTCAGTTTTGGGAAGCCATTGGTCTAAGGACCTTAAGAGCAAAACTATCCACAACACATCACCCTTCCCAATGGCTTCGATCTCTACTCACATTTAAGGGTATTTGCCCAAACAAAATTAATTCTTCTACCTTTTTCACAATTACCCTTTGGAATCTTTGGACAACTCGAAATAAAAATCTATATGATCACAAACATAAAAAAACTGCATCCAAACAAGGTAGTCTCATTGGCGACGGAATACATTTACTTGGCTACTAATGCTTCGAAAAGGTGTACTAGAGTTCCACGACATTTAAGATGGATACCTCCCCCACCAAAAACGTATAAGCTTAATACGGACGGGGCCTTTTCAACAGAGAAAAACATGGGAGGAATAGGAGGAGTTATTAGAAACGACCTAGGAAATTGGGTAATAGGCTTTGCCGAAATATTCCTCAAACTAACTGTCAGTTGACAGAAATCCAAGCACTTTTGAAGGGGCTAACCTTGGCTGCTCAAATGCAATTGCTGCCCCTACAAGTAGAAATTGTTGCACAAGAGGTAATCAACATGCTACAAAATAACACTTCTCACTGTGCTAACGTAATATCTGATTGCAGGTTCCTCCTCGACCTACTCCATAATCCGCCAGTTATACATACGTACAGGGAACAAAATAGGGTCGCAGATCAACTGGCTAAGATAGGGAGTACCATGCAACTAATGGATGAGTTGCAGATTTTGCATGAACCACCTACTATAATCACAAGCATCCTTCAGGAAGACAAGATGGCAGTCTCTACCCAACGGCTGATATCTATGGCAAATACAAGGGATATTTTTGGCGAAGGATGTAATGAACGTTTTGTTGTTAACATAGGGCTTAACCCTACTACTGCTTGTAATAGCTTAGCTATGGTTAATGAAACTTCAGGGTGTAGTATGTATGAAGATCGTCTTAGTAGGGGCGACACCTTTCATGTTTTTAATTTAGGTAGCAATGTCTGTCTTCAGCCCAGCAGTGTGCAAGAGCACACAAACCCGGTACGCACTCCTTAGCATATATATATAACTATCTTGTTTACCAAAAAAAAAAAAAAAAAGCATACGGTAATATTAAGTTTAATAAATTTTTATTTTATAGGCAAAAAAAATAGTCCCGACAAAGACTTCTTCCTATTTAAACAATGATTTGAAAGTCCATGTAAATTTATTCTACTGCACAGTGTTAATGTCCATATAGGATTAGTATGGCATTAGAATATTACAATTTTACGCACCAAATAATTGTCGTTGTAAAATATTTTAGGAATATTTTGGTCAAGCAATATTGTATTCATTCTTTTATAATAATATAGATAAATATAAATAAAGATAGATAGATAGATATTTTACTATTAGGTCTCTTTTGGCATCAAATTTGTCTCATGCAAGCACAAAAATTTAAAAATAAAAGACACCTTCGTACCATTAAACTCGCTCTCTACGTCTATGTAATCAAAGACAATAAGGGGTCATTTGGCTTGGAAACTAATTATACATGGATTATAATGTGAGAATTAGTAATGTAAAAATTAATAATACATAAATTAGTAATATATGAACTATTTTTTGTTGGGTGTTTGGTTTATCGTATTCCAAGATACGATTTAAAAAAATTATTAATTTTTTAAACTAAAAAATAACGTATTTAAAAAATAAAGCTACATCTATCTTTGCTTTTAGAAAATAAAGTGTCTACGATGGAACCGGGCGAGGCCGATTTTCGGGCTTTTTAGCATTCCGAGTCTCGACTTCGGCTGTATCGGAGCAGAGTCCGAATTTCAACCCCGAGGTGCACCCCTCGAGAAAGTATTTCGAGGAGTCGATATACCTCGGGGCAGGGCAAACATCGAAGAATGTCATGGGAAACCGGGAAGTTCCAGAAGGCACATGGTTAAAGCTGACAAATGACACAAAATAGTACAGGCCCGTACCATGGCACTAAATGGTTGTACCAGTCATATCTCTTTGCATTAATTACACATGTACTGTGTTGGGATTCCCCTCATATATAAAGGGGAATCTTGTCACTTGTAAGGGACATGATACTCAATATACAAGAACAAGAACATCCTCTGCTCTTTAACTAAAAACATTCTCTACAATTGCTTCATTAATTTATTGCTTCTCAATTATTGTGTTCTTGAGTTATTCTTCATTATTACTTATTATTGATCATAAATAGGCCACTCTTAAGGACTTCAGCATTGTTATACCGCTATCGATAGCCCACTGTCAAGCTTCTAAAGCTCGACCTCGAGTCCCTTACCGACCACCCTCGAGACCGATCTTTCCGTTGCTCGGTTCGCATAACCCTGTTTCCTTTTACTCTTATTTTGTTTCCTTACTTCGCATTCAGCATCTACTGCCTAAACAACCGGTATTAAAATAGATCACGTATTTTTAGAACCACATAATCAAATATAGTTGTAATTATCACTTTTCAGGTAAACAGTTTGGCGCCCACCGTGGGGCTAAAAATAATAGTGGTTATTTTAGTGTTGGATTCCTAAAAACACAAGTTATTCTTTACACTTTTTCTCGTCCAAGAATCTTCAATTTCAGGTCAAAAAATGTCTAACTCAGTGAGTGCACATGAAAAAAACGGCCCTGACGACCATGGAGAGAACGACACAACTACTTCAGGTATCGGTGTACCACCACAAAACCCTGAGGGGGCACCTGTACAAATCCCTATCGATGAAGGCTCGTGCAACGCTCTGCATGTCAACATAAGCTCCCGTACAAACAGAAAAATATGCGAAAAAAGATCGGTATGAGGCTCAGAGAAGAGGGAAATCACCCTTCCAGTCAGCGTGTCCGATACGGTTCGGGATACCAAGTTTCATATCATCGAGGGTAACACGAGATACAACATGCTGCTGGGAAGGCTGTGGATACATCACATGAGGGCGGTACCGTCAACTCTCCACCAGATGTTAAAATTCCCAACTAAAGATGGCGTGAAAACAGTGTATGGGGAGCAACTCACAGCAAAGGAAATGTTCGCCGTGTGCGACATGACACCGGTGCCCATATACTCCACCTCAGAGGGGTTAAGAAATGAATAGGCCCCCGAAGACGGTGAAGAAGACTTTCTCACTCCTCGAACTGTCGTCGCCCCCGAAGAATCGGACGCAACCAAATCAACAGTTGAAGACCTGGAGCAAGCCATCCTGATGGAACATCTTCCAGATCGAAAGGTATACCTGGGAACGGGATTAACCCCCGAACTTAGGGAAATATTCATTGAATTTCTTGTTAACAACGTCGATTGCTTTTCTTGGTCCCACTTAGACATGACAGGGATCCCACCGTAAATAACCACCCATCGGCTAAGCTCGACCCCAGGTTCAAACCGGTGAAGCAGAAAAGGAGGCCTCGGTCCGAGATAAAGCATGCGTTCGTCAAAGATGAGGGAACAAAACTCCTCAAAATAGGGTCCATCAGGGAAGTAAAATATCCCGAATGGCTAGCCAATGTGGTAGTAGTTCCCAAAAAGGGGAACAAGTTGAGAATGTGCGTAGACTATAAATACTTAAATAAAGCATGCCCTAAAGATTCATTTCCGTTGTCCAACATCGATCGCTTGATGGATGCCACGGCTGGTCACGAGATCCTCACTTTTCTCGACGCCTACTCCGGGTATAATCAAATACAAATGAACCCCGAGGATAGGGAGAAAAATCCGTTCATTAAAAAATATGGCACGTACTGCTAAATGTAATTCCCTTCCGACTAAAAAATGTAGGAGCCACATACCAAAGCTTAGTTAATAAAATGTTCGAACATCAAATAGGAAAAACCATGGAAGTTGACATTGATGACATGCTAGTTAAGTCCCTGCGCGTAGAGGACCATTTGACTCATTTGCAGGAAACTTTCGACATCCTTAGGAGCTACAACATGAAGCTAAACCCCGAGAAGTGCGCCTTCGGCGTAGGTTCAAGCAAGTTTTCTTCATGGTATCAAATAAGGGGATTGAAATCAACCCCGACAAAATCAAGGCCATCGAAGAAATCATGGTGGTAAACAATGTGAAGGTCGTACAGCGGATGACCAGGCGGATAACAGCGTTAGGCTGATTCATCTCGAGATCATCAGATCGGAACCATCACTTCTTCTCCCTGCTTAAAAAGAAAAACAACTTTGAATGGACCCAGAAGTGCCAATACGCCTTGGAAGGTTTAAAGCGAGATCTCTCAAGCCCACCTTTGCTCCACACTCCGAAGGAGGACGAAACTCTATATCTGTATTTGGCAGTATCCGAGGTGGCGGTAAGTGGCGTATTGGTTCGAGACGACCAAGGTACACAATTCCTTGTCTACTATGTGAGTCGAACCCTGGGAGATGCTGAAACCAGATACCCACACTTAGAAAAATTAACTCTTGCATTAATAAGTGCGTCTCGGAAACCGAAACCTTATTTTCAATGTCACCATATATGTTTTTTAACGACATATCCTCTTCAGAATATCTTGCTTAAACCCGAATTGTCGGGCCGATTGGCCAAATGGGCTATCGAGCTCGGGGGGTATGATATCGAATATTAGCCCCGGACGGTTATCAAGTCCCAAATTTTGGCAGACTTCGTGGCCGACTTTACACCTGCCCTCGTGCCCGAGGTATGGACCCTATTCACCGACGGTGCCTCGAACGTGAAAGGGTCCGGGCTCGACGTAGTTCTAAAACCACCTACGGTGGCTTGATTAGACAATCTATAAAAACTGCAAAGTTGACTAAAAACGAAGCCGAGTATGAGGCTATGATTGCAGGTCACAAATTAGCCAAAAGCTTAGGAGCAGAAATCATCAAAGCAAAATGTGATTCCCTTCTTGTAGTGAACCAGGCAAATGGAAGTATTCAGGTTCACGAGGACAGGATGCAACGATACCTAGACGAACTTCAAGTCACTTTGCATCGCTTCAAAGAATGGACCCTAGTCCACATACCTCGAGAGCAGAACAACGATGATGCACTTGCAAACCTAGGATCGTCCGTCGAGGAAGACGACATTCTCCCCGGTGTTGTTGTTCCGCTATCCAAATCGGTGATTAAAGAAGGCCATGCCGAAATCAACTCCACCAGCCTAACATGGGATTGGAGAAGTAAGTACATCAATTATTTGGGAAGTGGGAATCTACCTGCAGACCCAAAAGAGTCAAGGGCCCTTCAGACTAAGGCAGCCCGATTTTCACTCGATGAAAATGGAACTCTATACAGAAGAACCTGTGACGGACCCTTTGCAGTATGCTTAGGGTCGGGAGACACCGACTACGTCCTCCGAGAAATCCATGAAGGAACCTGTGGAAATCACTCTGGTGCCAATTCCTTAATTCAAAAGGTGATCAGGGCAGGTTACTAGTGGGACAGTATGGAGAAAGACACCAAAGAATTCATCCGAAAATGCGACAAATGTCAAAGATTTTCTCCAATGATCCACCAACCCGGCGAACATATGCATTCAGACTTTTCACCATAGCCTTTCATGAAATGGGGAATGGACATCGTCGGCCCCCTACCAACGGCGCCAGGTAAGGCCAGATTTATTCTATTTATGACTGACTATTTCTCGAAATGGGTGGAAGCACAGGCCTATGAGAAGGTAAGAAAGAAAGAAGTCATCGACTTCATCTGGGATCACATCATATGCCGATTCATTCCCTCCGAGATAACGTGTGACAACGGGAGGCAATTCGTCGGAGTCAAAGTAACAAAGTTTTTTGAAGATCACAAAATCAAAAGAATCCTATCAACGCCCTACCACCCATGTGCAAACGGTCAGACCGAGACACAAACAAAACCATCATTCAAAACTTGAAAAGGAAATTAGAAAGTTCAAAAGGGAGATGGAGGGAGATACTTCCCGAGGTATGTGGGCATATCGTACAACCTCTAAATCTAGCCCAGGAGAGACGCCTTTCTCTCTTGTATATGGGTCCGAGGCCTTGATACCAGTCGAGGTGGGAGAGCCTAGTGCCAGATTCTTAAATGCCACTGAGGACTCAAACAGTGAGGCTATGACTACGACACTCGATCTATTAGACGAGAAGCGAGAAGCTTCGCTGGTGCGGATGGATGCCCAAAAATAAATAATCGAAAGATACTATAACAGGAGAACAAACCTCCGATATTTCGGAGTTGGGGACTTAGTTCTAAGAAAAATCACCCTGAGCACTCGAAACCCTAATGAAGGAAATCTAGGCCCGGGTTGGGAAGGACCGTACCGCGTCCTCGGAGTAATCGACAAAGGGTCCTAGAAACTCGGCACCATGGAAGGCGAGAAACTTCCGAACAATTGGAACATATCAATGCTCAGGCGATATTATTGTTGAGGTATAACCTCCTCCCTTTTTCATTTTGAACTTCACAACAATTCCTTGCAGTTGCCCAATGAAAGACACCTCGAAGGCGTTGGGTTTTAAAGCATGCATTGCGCTCTTTTTCCCTTGCATCGGAATTTTATCCCTAATGGGTTTTACCGACGAGGTTTTTAATGAGGCAACATCCATATGCTACCCGAGGAGAAATCACCAAGTATTCAAGGCTTATCTCCAATTGTTGGTTGATTTCCCAATGCACACGCAAGTGTACGTGGTCGACAATTAATATAGGAATTGA